>BLKR01000043.1:954909-1096632 GCA_011170035.1 Teleogryllus occipitalis | reverse complement strand
CCCCGCATCCGCAGCCATCATCCCCCGATTTGGGCAACAAATCCTGCTCATCAAACATGAAACCTGGAGGCGATTATTTCGGAGCGGATCGCTAAGCAGTGGCCAAATATTTGCCCGCGAATTAAAGCGCAAATTAATGAGTTTCGTGTTTGACTCTAAATGCCAGTTATCATTTTTCAGGCACTCCATTTATTTCATTTTCGACCGCAAGCTCTTCCCCTGCGTCACTCGCACACTGCCTTCGCCGAACGGTCGCGCATCTGAACGCGTCTTTCGCCCATTTGTCAGTATTACGTGTCGCTCCCGTTCATGTCCCTGCCCTCGCATTCCCCTCTCAGCTCCGGGGATCACCGGAAATAGCATGGGGCGCAGAAAAATCAGGCGGCTGGGTGACACTCGCGGCATAAATTTCTGAATTTAAGTGATTGAGCGTTTGGAACTTGCATTGTACTACTAAAGAAATCTTAACGCGGTTCTCGAAAGTGTGAGAAATATAATATACTTAATAGACTGAATACCAAATAATCTTATATAAAGATAAGCACCGTGATATAACATATGATTTTGTGTTATATCGACAAATAAACCAGTTTTTAAATTATATATTTCCTTAGTCAGAACAATTTCGTAAATTATTCAATTAACTAATTAAAATATACAACACATTTTGTAGTATTTTGCTTTTTGAATTAGTAATTAATACAACCTTACCCGAAATTATTATTTATAAGACAACATACTCGATAGTTTCATCAACAGCAAAACACTCAAAGCCAGACAAACGTTTTTAAAAAGATCATAAATTCGGGCAAAACATGTCTCTCTGTAACACGGACCTTGTATTTCACATTATCACTTACATGAAATTAAGTAGTAACTTCGTAGAAATTCCTGTAAGTGTAGAAAATTTCTCTCGGGATACACGAGTAAAACTTTTTAATCAGCCGCTTCTCTCAAGTGCTCCAGGAGTTACGCTTACAAAATAATTCCCATTAATACAATTTTACAGTTGTTTTAGATATTATAAGAACAAAAATAACTGACCAAAAAAACCATTTCTTTATATAGTTCTTATCGCCTGAATGTAAACCTAAAAATGTGTACAAGGAAACGTGAAAAACAAATGATAGAGAAATTTGCATCAAAAGACACAAAGTTTTTCTTTAGGAGGTATGATAAAAAACGAATATTTTGATCAGAGGTCGAAATACGCATACTGATAAAAGGAATTAGATCATTATGTTATAATGGGCCACACATTCAAAGCAAAAGAATTATTACAAATTCGAATTTAATTTGTTAAAAAAAATATAAAGACAGAAATAAAAGATATAATAGAAAAAGAAAATGGTAACAATGACAGAGAAGAGACGAGAAAAAGTGGAAATAAAAACATTACAAAAAATGTTAGACATGTGATATGTAGGAGAAATAAAATTGTATAAATAATTTGTAATTCACATTAAAATTCAAACAATAATCCAATTATGTACACAGAATCACAAAATATTGCGTTTTACCTCATTTTGATGATTTAGGAAATTTGTTTGAAACGAAAATCATTTTTGAAACATAGACGATTATAATACAACCAAAAGTTTCACAACTCACTACAACGACGTTGCAGCGAGCAGTTATTACAGATGTAGTCAACATTGTCAGCTCCATTAGAGATTTCTATAAGATATGATATTGTACTTGGAAGAGGTATTAAAGCGAGTAAATCTAGCTGAAATGTAGAGAATATGATACAATCGATTACTACACTAATAGGAATAATTATAATAGCAGATGACGGGCTCGTAAACATCAATCAATCAAGTCTTGCCTGTCGGTAGAAATAATCACACAACACCCATTGCACTAAATTTCTCTCCCTAACTACCTACATCCACTGCTCGCTGCCACATGTTTCATCGTTACAGTCTGATCGCCCTCACTTTTGCAGTCATCCACCATATTACCAGCAGAGCTCTTCTTCCCATGTTTGCCATTCCCCATCAACATCAATTCCTCCACAGCCTTCACAACTTTGCCCGTCGCTTCAGAGTCCTCCCCTTTTGCTATCTTCTCCGTCGTCACCGCCTCTCTTCCCATCACCACCCGTGGGACAACCCTTGCCGTCACAATCTCACCGCCACCGTCACCACAGCCTCGACGGCCGCTTAATTCAAGATCGTACGAGCGAACAGACTCGGCTCCGGTTTATTATCCCTGGCGGCGGCCGTGTCCGCTCCATTCGCGTGGATGTGCTCCGCGGTCGCTCGAGGGCGCTCGAGCGCCACGTTTTTCCTCGAATTAACATCATCCGGGGCTTCCGCTCGGCGGTGAATATATTCATACTCTTCAGGATTCGTGCCCCGTCCGCGGTCAAGGCAAAATGCGGAGTAATTCTAGAAGCCGAAATTTCGTTTTCCGAGAGCCACGCGAAAGCGTCCAGTGAAATGACTTGGCTCGTGATACAGTAAATCAGACGCGAAAAAATGCGAGCGTTTGCGGGAGAGCAATATTTTTTTAACGACATATGTCGTGTTCAATGCTTGTCAGATTACGTGGGAGCAGAATGACGCTGTTGACGCTTGCCTCATCTTGGAACAACACACGCCATCTGTTTTGTGGGAAAGGGGGGCGTTGTCTCCGAGGATGAATGGAAAGGCATTATGTTTTCGGATGCAAATAACCGGAAATCGATGACCGAACCTGGTAAAATAAGTAGTGGCAGCCGTCACGAAACGCAGCACGATGGCGGCGAGGAGGTGTCTGCAGTAAAGAAGTCACACAGCAGTCAAAACCCAGTCTGACGGCGACGGTGGTGGTAGAGGGCACAAAGAATGGCAGGATCGCATAATTAACGGTGTCGCGGACAGGGATTGAACCCCGAGCCTCTCCCTCGTCCCGCTTGCAACCCGGCGCCGCGTTTGTTTTCACTTCTCCATTATCTTGATCGTCGATCTCATTAACATGCACAAAGGATGACAAGAGGGGGAGGCGGCTGTTGGCCCGGGCGGCGGCGACGGCGGCTGCGGCGAGTCCTCGTGGGAGTGTAGGGCCGCTCTCAGTGCGGCGAGCCTCTCTCCCTGCCAAGCGCCCCACCTCCTTCCCCGCCCCGCTCCGTCCCCAACCCGTTCCACTCCGTCCCCGCGCCCCCCTTCCGCGCGCGGGTCCGGCCCCAGGGACCTAATTGATTCCAGGACACCGGCACGACAGCCCCTGCGCGCCGACGAGCCGACTACCCCTGCCGCCGGCCACCCCTGGGCCACCCCACGCTTTTAACTGTAATGCTCGCCGCTGTTGCCACCACGCTGCCGCCGCCGCCGCCGCCGCCAGTACACGGTGGCGCCCGCCCCAGCAATATTTTAGTGCGTCATTACGCTTCGCCCACTCCGGAGCGGTAAATTGATAGGCCGCATTTGATCCACGGGCTACGGTCTGCGTGCTCCTGCTGCACTCTGGCGGGTGCTCTCGCTCATCGCGTTCCCAATATTTTCCTCCAGAGGAGTTCTCGGAATGCCGTGCGCGCCGCGAAGCACGTGACGCGTCAGGTGCGGGATAAGTACGAATTTAGTTCAACGACCCGCTCATGGAAGTTATGGAAGAAGTGCTGCTCAGATTTGTCGAACGAAATATTTTGAAATACAATGATTGCATTTTTTCTTTGTTTTTGTTAAATTGAAATTATTGTTTGTCTAATTTTTTGGGATACTTGATGTCAACGAATAAACGAAATTCTCACGTATTTTAACGGAAAAGTTTGGAGCTCACCAGTAAAAGTATTCCAACATCAGAATCATTGAACAGTGTTAGAATGATCCCTGTCAACATAGCAGTTTCCTGGCGGTTTTTCTCGTAGCCTACGCTGACCGTTGCACTTCGTGCCACGCGCACCCGCTCTATTGAGTCAGTGTGACCTTGAAACCCACGCGTGACGCTTCTGCAGAAAGCAGAAGGGAGACCTTACCGAGTGTCAAATTTGTCAGGATGATATTATTGTGAGACTAGTTTCACGTATTCAAAAGACCAACAGAGATGTGACAACAAACAATTACTAAACAAGCTATTCCCTGACAAAAAATCTATTAGATATTGGTTTGACAACAGTTGGGACTGAAAAGAGAAACAAAAATAAAATATCAGGTGACCGAAGTCTCTTTTTTTCAGATTATTGCACATCCCAGGTGGGAAGGCACACGTTCTCTTGAAAGACAACATGCATCTCTGCGTTCGAAGCGTCAGAAAATTTTTGCATTATTTGGCATTTTAATTGTGTGAAATTCATATGCTAAGAAGAGCCAAACACTCATTTTCTTTGGATATACGTACGTTTTTGAGTCGGTATAATAAAGATGAGACCAAAGAAGAGCAAGAAACAAACAGAAAACACGGAAAATATGTGAGGTGTGGCTGAAAGAAGAATACAACAACATTCAGGTGTCAAATGTGTGAACAATTAACTTGCAAATTGCATGTGTTAAGGCTTCGAGTAGCTAAGTTGTGAGAGAACTGTCAAAAGTTGGGCCAAAGATCCGCAAAAGAAGTCTTCTTTTTTGTCAAAAGGGAAGACTATGAAAAGACAAGTATTAAGACTGTTAGCACAGCTTGAAGTTAGAATCGGCTTTTAACATTAAATATTGAAGAAATACCTGTTACCTGTGTCTGGGCGAAAGTAAATCGATTTCCTTTCTTGTTTTATCTCATTATTCATGCATGTACGAAGTTCATATGCACCACACTGTTCTGATACAAAAAAACAAAAAAAAAACAAACAATAGTTCTCACAGAATACAGCACCATGGAACTTCGAAATCGCGACACCAACCTCACATTAACGATTCAACTTTCAGCGCAGTTGACACGTACGTCTTACTCGTTTTTATGCGAGAGGCGAACCGCCACCCAAACTGCTCGGCTGTTGATTTTCAATGTGCGCCCGCCGCGTCTTAGTGGTAAATACCAAGTTCTTCGAATGTCGACAATGGAAGGCTTTGCCAGCTCGGTGCCGTTTGAGAAGGTGGCGCGCTCTCATGGCCATCATTGAGTTAGTTAGAGCTTGTGTATTCTTTGACAAATTGATTATTTTTCTATGTAATGCAGTCGGCGAGTTTGAAGGAAAATGAAGTATATCTCGAGCTCGCGACGTTTCAAATGCACGCCCTTTGCTGTTAATTCATTTCAAAGAATGGTTATGATTGTTTATATTTGTTATTAGGCACCAAATTTGAATTAATTTGGCTGCCTATGAGTAAGCACGTAAAGTGCGTTTATTACTGTATCACATGTTCTAATGCTTTATAATGCACATTTTGATGTCAGACGAGTTTACAATTTGTAATTACAAACATGAATTAAAAAAATTGTATTACTCACAGAAATATAAAATAATTCTTAATGTTTTAAGATATTGTTATTATAAATGAGTTAAATAATATCATACTATAATTATATAATTAGATATTTTCCCCCTCACATAAAATCGTAAAATCGCTGTTTCATGGAGCACAACGCGCGCCCTTGGTGTAACTAAATAAAGCGCGCCCGCGAGGGTTAAGTGAGGTAGCGAAACGATTTGATGAAAAAAGAAATAATAAAAGACACAAAATCATAACGCATCTCTCATGAACAGCGCATGTCGGTATTAAGTTTCTAAAATTCAACTTTCACGGCAACCGTTCATGGCAGGCTATGTTACCTGCAGTCACGACTCCCTCGTTATTTTCACGTTTTCTACAAATTCCTACGGACGAACGTTCCACTATTTAACAATTTTTATCCTGCGCAAAGTTCTGTTATAAATTCCAGAGCTGAAAATTAAAACAGAACTAAGCTTGTCACTTCGTGAACTCGCGACTAATTCACCCAGAAACTAAGCTCGTTATTTACTGTACCTCTCGGGGGCTGCGTCGCGTCATTCCGACTACGAAATCAATTACACAAGCCAGTAATTCCGCGCGCCGCACTTGCGCGTCCGAGGCCCGGGCTCCGAATAAAAAAGTTTGAGCAACACTACGTGACAGAATGTCGGCGAATGAGCTTATTGTAAATAAAATATAGTTCCTCCGGCACACAAAAGGAAAAGTACCTACGGAGCGGAGTTTAGACGGGAAGGCTGAGGGAAAGGGTGATGAGAAAGAGAGAGAGAGGGGGGTGGGGCTTGAGGAGAGGCACTGCAGGGGCAAGAGCAACGTAGGCGGTGAAAACGGGGCGAGGGCATTGAGTTCAGGGAGAGATAGGGTTGGAAGATCAGGCGGTAGTAAAAGGCATCGGTAGCTGGAGCTGAGGCGTTGGGATTGCAAGGCGAAGTGGTGAAGGAGACGAAGGCGGCTTGGAGGGAGAGGGCACTCCACAAGCGGGGTTGGACTTTTCCTTAATCCTGTCTAAAAGTCCGTCAGATTAGAGTTAAGCCTAAAAGTTTGGTTCGTAATAACCGCAATGTCCTGCTGCGCGTGTTCACCGCTCCGCGACCCACCGCGGCCCGTCCCGGCCCACCCCGGCCCGCCCCGCCCCGCCCCGCCCCGGCCCGCCCCGGCCCGCCCCGCCCCGGCCCTGCCCGTCGACCCCCGCCTCAATCCTCCCGCAGACATTCTCCCAAATGCCTCGCGCCGCTTTGGGGAGGCCCTTCCCGCGCATCGGAAACGAGAAGGGATGGCGAACGCTGCACACGGAGGCGATAGGCGATACAGAGATGGTGATGGAGACTGCACCATAGCTCCAGCTTCGGTGGTTGCAGAAGTCCTGAAGGACAAGAGCGAAGACCTGGACAGCCTGAAAGACGTTGGTGGTATTGAAGATGCAAATGGTGACGAGTGATATCTGTGGTAGCATGTGGTGGACCACAGCTGTGGTGGGGTGTCTGAGATGGATGTGGTAGATGAAGGAAGTGATCGTCGGTGGCGGTTAGCAGTGGTGGGAGACAAGTCATGAGCGGAGAACAGTGAGAGAGAATGATGAGTGGAAGCTGGCAATAATGGTGACATCGTAGAAGAGGATGATGAGGTGTAAGGAAGTAAGGAATGAGGCAGTAAGGAATCATCGTAGCTCGAGAGAAGACGGAAACATCCGATGCGGGGTCTGAGCAACGGAGAAAGCACGTCGTTGCGATACAAGCCTAGCAAGCTGCCTGACCTCGTAGTTTCATTAAGCACGTCTTAGCAGCAAAGTCAGCTCGAGGCGGTTGAAGCTGGGCGAAATCTACCATAGAGTTAGTCGCCTGCTGGTTCATAACGTCTTTGCATTCAAAATGACGCAGCGTACCCTAATTAAACATTTTAAGCTGATGTGAGTATATATAATACAGGGAATGAAAATAAATACAATAAAATTAAGTAGCTTGCACATCTACCTTACTGGAGTTGGGTTTGCTTTTTATCGTTCCAACTGAGTTTATTCATGACGAAAGTGTGGAAACACACTTATATGTTTTATTTACGTGTTAAATGAGATCAATGAATATAATTAAAACAATTAACACAATGTATATTTAATGAACAACAAAAAAGACGAATATTACGTTTTACAATACTTCTCGAAGTGAACAATTACTTAGTACAAAAGAGTGTTTCCCAAAAAGGCACAAACGTTTACATCACTGAACATTGAAGCAGTATTCAGTGTGGAATATATCATTTTAAATATACTTTACCATCCATAGTACTCCATCAATTTGTTGAGACAAATGAAATAACATTTAAATCTTTATAATATCTTGTATGACTAAATATATTTGGAAGAGAATTAAAACGACCTTAACAATATGTTGCTTTCATTGAACGTTCATGGCCTCTAACGACTTAAATACCATAGTACCATATGCTCCCATAGGATTTTAAAATTATCATTAAATAAACGTAAGTAATCATTGCTCATAAAATACACGTACAATCGGGATAAATTAGACACATTTATCGATAAAATACAGGGCTTCCAACTGACAAAAGAATGATTTACAAAAGAAAATAATGTTTTAAAACTGTAGCAAAAGCAAAACTCTAAGGGAAGATTTTCCAACCATTGCAAATATTCTCACTCTCCAAGAACAACGCAAAGATAAACGTCGGCTTATCGATCCATTCATTTTCATTCCGAGACCCTCACAAGTGAAACTATTCACGACTTCCAATGCACTTTCCCACCTTTCTCTCTAGTTTTCCGCTCTCTTGCACTTAGAGATACCAAACCACTCCGGACCCCAACCGATGCACTTAACATTTAAAGTAGGAAATATTACTCTCAGAGGTCTGTTAGATGTAATGCACCAGAACGGCCACCCTTCCATTATTAAACAGGCCCGGCGCCTACTCTCGTGTCCCGAACGTCCTCACTTGTCCCCTCTTATTCTTTCTCTTTCTATTCCTCGCGCATTCCCTTTTTCTTAAAAGAGTTTCTGTGTCAACGCTGTATTTCCATGTTTTATGTAGGGGAAAAGGAGAGAAGGAAAAAAGCCGAGAATAAAGACGAAAGTGCGCTAGTCTGTGCAGAATTGCGATTTGAGAATTCGGGTTGTACACCTTCTCGGAAGAAATTTTGGGCTGTTTAATGTCGCTCTCTGTCAGTCGCCCTGTTTTCTGCACCCGAACGGCGCCATCAATTTGTAATGAGTGGGATTCCAAGGCCAGGTAGTTGTTGCACCAGTGTTCGAAGAAATATTTTAGAATCATCCTCTCAAGAGACTGGTACCACTTGAATATATATTCGCAGGAAATTATCTTCGCATTGTTTCACAGTCAGTGTTTTGTGAGCTTCATGTTTTAATTCATATTTGATATGTTTCAATATACTTCATCACTTGTTTAAAAATAGAAACTCTTTTCGTATAAGAAATGAATTGTTAGTCACTGCGAAGAGGATAAGCAACTCTTCTCTTTCTTAAACAGGTAATTCATAATAACCACAATATATAATGGTCACTCAATTAGAGTAAAAGTGATATTTTTCAGCTTGCTTGAAATTACTTTTAGAGGTATTGGGAAGTACCGTCTAGTTTTAGAAAGATACGCATTTTATTTCTATTAGCAAATTTCAATGATTGTGTTTTTTCTTCAATACAATATGTTACAATCCTTGGGTCTCCTATATTAGACACATCCACTAGGTAAATATTTTTCTTGGTGAAGTAGTATATCTGAAGATCATATTTTATTGTTTTAGTAATATACGCCTGCGTGAAACACATTTTATGTTCAAATTTTAAAAATACATAAAAATTATAAAAAACACGTTAAACATAAATAAAAACTGATATGGAGAACACCATTAAATGCAATCAACAAAACAGAACAATTAGTTTGAAATTTGAAGTTTAAGATATTAGTGCATGCAACTTTGGCTGAAAAAAACATATTTGTTGTTAGTTTCTCTCATCGAAAAAAGAAAGGCAAATATAAATTACGGCGATGAGTTCTGATGTGTATTCTAGATGGCGATTCTGCTGCGAGACAAGTAAGATCGAGATAAAGGAAGCTATTTAGACACTTTAAGGTGAGCTAGCCGTGAGAGAAAGTGACGAAAATCAGTCGTATTTTTGAGGTACAGCTCTATGAAAAGCAAAATAGAAGTGGTGCTACACAACACATACTTTCCAGCTTTATTAATAAATTTGCATTTTCGAAAATTGATAGAATTCAATGAAAATGAGATCAGTGTCATTCCTTTAAGCGGCTCTTCTTCTATCCGTGGAGAAAATGTAAAGAAAATATTTAGAAGGGTTTTTGAGAAATTTTTTTTATAAATTGCATAAATCTCAAGCACAAATAACTAAAAAAAATGGTTTTTTCAAAATTGTACACCAATTTTTTTAAAAAGTTAATTTTTTTACAACAGACTTTGCCTGAGGCAAAATTTATTTAAATTTTGTAGTTTTGAAATGTTAACTTTTGCAATTTTCGAAAAAATGAAGAAATAGACGAAAATGGGGCTAGCACTATATCTTTTACCGTCCCTTATAACGTATGAGGAGGAAATTTAAAGAAGAAACAGTGGAGCGGTTTTGAGAAAAAATTGTTAAATATTTTAAAATTCCATATATGTTGCGCAAAATTACTTCCAAACTACTCACATTTTCGAAAACCTGAACAGGAACTTATTTAACGATCTGTATATAAGGAACAGATTTCATTAAGGAAAAATCGCTTTAATATTATAGTCTTAGGAAGACGCCGAAAAAATTGCACTTTTGCGATTTTTAGACCTGTACTTAAGTTTACCTCTCTTAAGTTTACTTCACGCTATTCGAGAATAAAATTTAATTTAATTTTTGAGAAAACTTTGAAAATATTTTTGAGACGACAGGTAAAGTACCCTCAAAAATCAAAATATCCGTTTGAAACTTCCAAAGTCTTGAGCTCGTTCAGATGGATCAGGGAATATCAATTTTGGAGAAAATCGACTGAACGGTTTAGGTACCAGCGTTGACCACCGACGGACAGACGGTTTTGTCGTCAATCGATTTTTCGGTATCAAGGACCCACAAAACATTTGGCGGCAATTGGCAACCATGGCAACCGCATTTATCTAATTTTCGTTACCAGGGCCGGGCAACCAGAGTTTTTCTGCGGAAAATTCGATTTCATAACTTTCTGTTCTAACAAAGTACCTTCGTAAGTGCGAGAGAGTTAAATTGAACAGGAAACGGCACGGTATTTGGCAGCTCAAAGCTTTCTAAAAACTTGTCATATTTTTAAAAGAGCCCAACACTTATCTTAGAAGAAAGATAAAGAAAAAAGATAAAGAAAATGATGAAAAATAATTCCACTATACAGGAATATTTTACATTTAAGGATTTCCAATTAAACAAAATTAGCATGACTGCGTTAGGAGTATATGAAAATTTTTAACAAGAAATTAAAAAATCAACTTTGAGCTTGGTAAATTTAAACACAAATGAAACTACACCCAAACAATGTTCTATTCACATGAATTTAAATGCCATACGGTGAAAACCTCTCTGTCACACGGAATTCTTTTCGGGCCTTTTCTGCACACGAGAACTAACAGCTGGAGCTCAATTGACCCTTGACCTATTGGAAGGGCATCGGTGACGTCTCCTACGATAATAGGCTGCTGCGAACAATGCTGGTGGTGTGCAATCGAGCCGGCTGCCACCAGCGCTGGGCTGCAACCGACAGCGCAGCCTAAGGACGCCTGCGGCAGATCTTCCACTCGTGAGCGCGGCTCGCGTGGTTTACGGTTCACCCCACCAGCCTCCCCCCCTCCATCTACGTCTTGAGTTAAGAGCGCGGTGTTGCGTTTCTGACTTGTGTCCCGACGAGAACACGTCGACCAAGTGCTCGTTCTGGCGGCGTAAACAAGTTTCAAGATGGAACGGAAGTTATACTTGCTAAACGCGACCATCTACGACTCGGAAACACGTCCGCGTTTACGCATCCGGGCAAATGTACCTTTGACGGTGAGTAAGATACGAATGAGTCGTCAAATTCTGCTCGAGTTGTTGCGTGAGGGTAATTCTGATGTGCAGATTCATACAGTACACGCAATTTGCGGTGGCAGTTCCCTCTGCTTTTATGCGTTTCTCTCCCAGCTGCAATTTAGCTACAATTCTAATGCGATGTGAATCCACATTCTAAAACCAGAAGAGAAGTGTGGTGTATCAATAAATTCTCTGGAAATCTTTTATGGTAATCTTGGAACCAAAGTAATTATTTTAATTATTACCTAACACATTCTTCACTACTTTTACCTATTAAAACTATTGATATACTGTACTCTTTATTTTACTGTACTCGTATTATACTGTATCTTTTTAACAATTCATTATAATTACTTTCCATTACTTGCGCTGTTTAAATATTACACATTTGTATGAGGTCAAATACTTATTCTGAGGACTTTAAAAAAAACAGCTCCGTCACATAATAAAATATTAATATTTTACCTCAAATTATCTTCTTTAATTAAAAATCAATAGACATGATCATGACAAACAAATTTTACGCTTATTTCAGTGTCATACAAACAGTAATTGTACCTTTGTGTTCACTTGATTAATTCTAACAGTAAAAATAGTAAATCACATCTTAACTAACATTTAAGTAGTTGCAGTGCTAACCATCAACTGTTAGAGATATAATTGTTAGATATAATTATAATGATGAAATAATGAAATATTGTATCATTTACTTCTGTTATCTACATATTTTTATGATAAAGACTGATCTTTAATTAACTTTTGGAACATTCATTTCAGTATGTATTTAATAACCCACTGTCCGCGGACTAATTTCAAAACACAGAACTACTTCGTAAGTTACTGAATCATGAAAGAAATGTTGTTTGGGAAAGGTGATGACCATATTGCATGGGGGTAACGTGCGCACGGGAATAGATCCCTCAGGTAAAGACGCCTCAGGCAAAGGGACGGTTTCTAAGCAGGCAACTGCCGAACAAAGCACGCAGCCCAACCACTCCCATCCCACCACCCACAAGCTCATCTTCCCACCTACCTCTATAACCACGCCACAATCGTCAACTCATCCTCTGCCTGCTTACGCATCTCCCTTCTCCTTCCCAAGTTACTGTCACTCGACATTCCCCTCACTCTCAGCCAACCCTACACCTGGTTTTCCGTTTCCTTTCTTCTCCTTCGTTTGATCCTCCTCTCTTCCGCTCCGCCATCAGGCGATCTTCTCCCCCGTCGCCCGGCGGCGTTGCGTCTTCACAGGTATCAATATGAAGATAATACCGGGCTGAAGGCGAAGGAATATCTGTAATGCGATCTGTAGCAGTAAACTGGAGCGTGGTGGAAGGGGTCGCTCCAGGCACCGACCCAGGAAGCGCGAGCGACATCCTGGGGAGGCAGGGAAGGGGAGATGGCAAGAGAAGAAAGCCAGGAGGGGCAGAGAGGGGACTGGAGGCAAGGGGTTTCCAAAGATTAATCACTTCCATCTCATGTTACAAGGAGAAAGAAATAACTGTCTGAAGAAAATACGTCATATTTTTATATTACCTATATCATGTTCAAAATACTTCGTCATGACAATAAAAGGAGGTATATGATGAAATGAACAAATGGGAATCACAGAATTTGACTATAAAAGGAAAACAAAGGCAATCCATTCACATATTTGTGATGGGGATTTCTAAAATGTAATGGATCTTACCTATTTTTAGAAATGTAAAATTACGAGTTTTTGCCCTTGTTTAAATGTTAATGCACAAACGGTACTTAACCGTTTAAAGACAAATAATTTTTAACAGTTGAATACTATTAAATTGGAAGTTGGGCAAAATGATATTAATACACATTATTAATACTTGGTGTTGGTATCATTTAATAAAAACATGTGTCATCCAGAATCAAGGAATCAAACTTCAGCACCGAAAGAGAGCTTTTGCAACCAACAATGGAGGTCAAAAGAGAACGAAAAGTAAACTCTGCGAGAGCAATTACAGTAATAACAAGAAATAGAGACCGTGCCTAAATTATTTCTAGAATATTTTAAATAAAGTTTTCAGCAATACTTTGAATACATGAAGGTTGAAGAAAGCCCAGCTATGTAGCGCGAGAGCAAATAATCAGAAAGAGATGGCTTCTGTTCGTGGAGGGCTTGAACGAAATATTCTTCGCCAGAGCTGCGCACGCCGTTCCTCGTTTGGAGACCCCTGCTACGAGCGCCCGCACACGTAGCGCAGGCGGATCGACTCCGCCCCGTTCTCCTTCCTGCCCTCACGCCGCCGCCGTCACCGTCCCCGTCTTCACCCCGGCCACCCTTTCACTCTGCGCCTCTGCGCGCGGTTCGGAGGAATGGAGTGATCTCATCGAGCCGTCTTTAGCGGAGTTGGGCGTTGGAATAAGCGAGGAATACTGCTGGAACGCTCTGGTTATGACGCCTCGTGTTTTGGAACTACGATGGCACGACGAGATTTGTGTTAGTATGCGCGTCTTCCTAAATGTGAAATATCCTTGTATACATACCAGTACACTGGCTGACTATATTAAAGTTTAAACAAATCATTAGGGATAAAAAATATACAAAGTTCTCACAATTTGTGTTTTATAGCATCATGTAATTAATAATGACAAAAATATGATTGCATTCATAAATATTACTTACGGGATACCTTCAAGGAATAACACATTCTTTGATACAAATAATTAACAACAGATCACTAAGAAAGTGATGGTTTTACTCAGCACCTCGAATA
This sequence comes from Teleogryllus occipitalis, assembly GCA_011170035.1. Classification (NCBI taxonomy): domain Eukaryota; kingdom Metazoa; phylum Arthropoda; class Insecta; order Orthoptera; family Gryllidae; genus Teleogryllus; species Teleogryllus occipitalis. The sequence goes on along the minus strand of BLKR01000043.1, from coordinate 1,082,478 downwards.
ATTCATTTCCACATTATACAATTTGCTATTTGCATAACGTATGCATTGGTATATCTCATATTTTTATACTGCACGCGATTTACTGATATTATTTAATTATCACATTTTACTTTTAGTAACGCATCACCTGGCAATTCTTTTTGTCTTTAAAGTACTCTGAAATACGACAAAAATATTTTATTTGTATGTTGTGTACAAAATTCAGAGGAATGATCCCAAAGATTCACTCAGAAAACCGACTGAGTCTTGGCAGCGACCGCGAGCAGACGTGCCTGCCGCTTCCAGGGTAGCTACTGCTTATTGCAGAGGGTCAAGATAAGACCTGGCGCAGCCGGTGCCAGGTCGAAAGTAGCGAAAGTGTACCTCAAAACTTCTTTCTTTAGAATTGAAGTTAAAACGAAATTACAATTACCAGTGCAGTGAACCACATTTTAAACGACGATGTCCACCTAGGGGGACGTATCACCAGGTCAATGCAAATATTAAACAATGAAAATGCAGAAGAAATGTATATAGATCCAAACAGTGCTTCCGCAACAATGGAGGTCGAATTAGCAAAAATTCAACAACAATACCAGCAACTTCTCCAACAACATAAGGCAACGCAAAATGAGCTTCAGGAGCAGATATAGCAAAACCAAATGCTGCTTTACCAACTCAAGCAACGTCACCTAAATTCTGTGCAATCTGTGAATCAAGTAGAGTGTGTCACCCTTCAACAACCCAGTGCGTCAAATTTACAAGCAGCTACTAAAGACCAGCAAGGAAGTGCTACAAACAAAAGAAAACGTGGGATGGATGCAACAAAAGATTATCCAGATCACCGTAGTGAACATAGTACACGGTCAGACTCAAGACCTGATATAAATAGTAGTGATAGCAGACTTCCTCCAGCAAGTGACCTAGAAGAAGATATAGGCGTAGGTTTCGTATACTTCAAACTTAGAAAATATTACCATTCCTCCAATTAATATCCCCAAATCTGCCAATATATTACGGAATTTCTCTAGTTTTATTTCAGACATAAAATCAACAATTTCTAATGATTTTTAAACCAAAGTAAAAACTCTCATATTTCAATATTTTTCAAAACTATAATAGATTTCAGAAACTATAGAGCCCACGGTGACTCTAATGAAATTCCATACTTTACGTATAGAGATTCTACTAACAAAACACTCTCAGCAATTATGTATGATGTACCATTGCGAAATGGAACCTTTTCTATACGCGAATGGAAACTTTTCTCAGGAAAAACGAAGCATTTTCAGACTCACAACACGGTTTCAGAAAATCAAAATTTACGGAAACTGCCATTTTTTCTTTCCATGAAGATGTTGCTTCATCAATGGACCAAAATGAAGAACCCATTGAGATATTTTTAGATCTTTCGAAAGCTTTTGACGTTATTAACCATAACATCTTGCTCTCAAAATTACCTTCTTATGGAATTTGTGGTACTGCCCTAGATTAGATAACCTCGTACCTTAAACATCGATCGCAAAGAGTAGAAATACCGTATTGGCCCGAAAGGACATTATTTACTTATCTTTCCAATTGAACATGGGGTCCCAAAAGGTTCGATCTTAGGTCCTACCCTCTTTCTGTTGTACGTAAACGATATGCCCTCATCTATTAAAAATGGAAGAACAGTTCTGTTTGCCGATGACATGAATGTTCTTTGCAAAAAAGAAACAATAAATAGTACAATATCAGAAGTTGCAAATTGGTTTTGTAATAACAAATTAATAGTTAACGAAGAAAAAACGGTCTCAATGCAATTTTGCGTTTCAAATCGGCAATCGTATGTTCCATTAAAAATAAGCAATATGCAATTAGCTGATGTTAAGGTAATAAATTGTCTAGTTCTCTCAATTCTTTCAAACCTCAAATGGAATGTACACTCTCCCTCAGAAAAAATGTCGTTCAAAATTCTATCTTCCACCCCGCGCCGACAAACTTGGACACCCCTCGGCCTGGGGGAGGACAGGGGGAGGGACGTGTTGACCAATCGCTAGCTGGTAGAACCACAGTTGTCTGTGATTGGTGCAACATCCCAAGGGGCAGAAAGACAGCTGTCTCAGGGGGAGGGGGCTAGTTCCTTTACGTACGAGACGGAAATATCGTCATATTTCCCTGCCGAAGGAGATAGTTTGCCTGCGCGTACGCCACGACGAAAAAAATATTTCTAAGCGGGGTTGTCCGTCCAGAATGATTGTCTATAGATCAGTAAAAATTTATCATTTTAGCAACAATTATTCTAACTTTTAGTAATCGATTTGTAACTCCTGACAAACTGCTATTTTGAGATATTCATTTCAGGCACAATTTGCGGAGCCTTCCCGGCCGTTCTAACGCATATTTCGAATTTGTTTATAAAATTATAAATTGCTGCAAAATTGTTACTTCGCTGTTTTTTGTTCTGGGACATCGCGAGACTCTCCCCCCTTGAGATTTGGAAAATTTGGAAATTGTTTATAAATTTGCAATGGTTGCAAATTTTTTTATTGTCTAATCTGAATGGCGTTTAAATGTGATGCAAAATTCCGGAATCCGTTCGGTGCTATTATATCTCGTTCTCGAGATATATGTAATTGTTTATCAGAAATTAACATCTTATTAGACCCCATTTGTTTGCGCTTAATTCATTCGCGCTAGCAGAATAGCATGGGATGGGCAGACTGAAAAAACAGTTCTCCAATGCCGCGCTTTGGCATGCCACATACGCTTAACATGCACTTGCTTGTAAACAAATTCTGTGGCCAATTTAATTATGCTAAATTCGTATTTTTACGGCGAGTATGAGAATAACTTTTATTTGGTTATTATATTCTCTTTTAAGTCCTACAATTTGCAAGTCGATATATTTATCAAATAGGAAAGAAATTGATTATAAAAAAAATATTTTTCAAGGTGCATTACGCCCAAACAATTGTTTCTGTTTTTCTATCAAAGGGATGTTGAGCAACCGAATAACTGTATTATTATTTTTTTTAAGTCCCCTGTTAACACCGAGAGTCAGAAACTATTTGTTCCTCTTGTTTAACCATTACCATTAAAAAATAGGGAAACATATTGCTTACCTGTTTGCTATAAACTGCACTGGATTGGATGAATATAGTGTTAAGGTTTTCAAAAACAGAAATATTCAATTTTGTGTTTTGAAAGATCACATGGGTAGAATCACACATCACAATATTTACACAAGTATAGAAATTTCTAAATAAACGTATATAAACCTTAAGTTAATATTTTCAATTCAATTTATCATTCCTTTCTAAAACTGTTAATTTGATGATTTCATTGTATAATATTCAAATCAGAGCTTTATGTGCTAAATCTACGCATTGTTAATACATATTTTTAAACAACATTAATATATTTAATATACATTTAAAAGGTTTTTAGATTGGCGAACGTTTCAATGAAATTTCATGAATTCCTAAATGCTTGAAAATAAATACTTGTAAAATTAAATAATTGTAGCGAGTAAAAATATAACAAACTCACGTATTTGGTAAAACGAGTTGATATTACTAAAAGAAAGCAAAACAGATGTTATAACAATTCAAAGAGATTTAGCATTTGTTTACAGTTTAGTAAATATCAATGCTCTAGCATTTCCCAGTGAAAATACATAGAACGAACTTGGTGGTCAAGTGATATGACCTTCCCAACACAGACTACTTTTCAGTATCGTCAGAGCTCGAAGGTGGTTTGTTGGCCGCCATTCTACGAATCTATCAAAACCTTGAATTTTGCACGACCATCTATCTGTACAGGGAGAACGTTGCGGTTTATTAAACGGAAACGGGCCATTCGAGGTATCTATTGTGCACGCTTTGAAAACGTTTAACCATTATAAACTATCCCTAAGAAAAATGTCAAATAAACAATGTTAAAGGTCACCAGCTTAACATTGTCTTTACTATTTGAATGTTTTCAACATCCCCAAAACCAACAGAAAACCCATGTTTTTACAGGTTCTTATAAAACCAATTCAATAAATATAAGCATTTATTCACGTTATTATTTTTAAAACACTCAAATATCTACGATGTTATTTGATTCATGTCTTCATCGAAGATCTGAGATTAAAAAACTGATAAGCAGAGAAAATTAAAGTAATTTTGAGTGATTGATGAAGTTGAATGATCAAATGAAAAACAATGTTTCTTGCTTCATATAATGCTATTGTGTTTAACAGACATGTAATTACATGTGATACCTATATTTAAACATCCAAACTAATGAAAATTTTCAAAATTAAAATCATCAATAGAACGTTGATTCATCAGCAAGGATTATATTATTAAATACTTTTTTGAGATTCATGTGCTCCTGTGTGAATAACGTAGTAAACGTGATTCGTATGATCCAGTTTCTCAGAATAATACAAAACCTGCTACACATATACTAAACATAATAGTTGTCAAATAGTTATTTACGACATGAATATCATAAGATATCTTATTACAATACGAAATTGGAGAATTATCAAACAAGACTCTTTAGCCGAAATTGTTAACCAATTGAATATTGTAATATAATGTTACCATTTGAATATCATAGAAAGTAAGACGCAATTTGTCAAAATTCATGTGAACTATAATTTTTCTTTAAATTTTACTCCTTATCCTGCGAAAGATGTGTGACAGTACTTATGTTAACAGTTCTACTGCCATGGGTTTAATTAATTAGTTTTCAGTACGCAAATTATTGTTTTTGGTTTTAAAGAAGCATGGATATACAGAGTATCGGGGAAGGAAACGTCGAAAGTTTGAAAAAAGCTGTTTAAACAATTTTAATCATACTTTGTCTAATAAACTACATAGATATTTTGAATGGCTGAGCTGCAATAAACACGCAAATGTTGGTTTGAAAATATGATTTCTACGCAAAACTTTGCATTCTAGAATCATGTAAACAGACCAGAAACATGTAACATGTTTATTATTAACAATATAAATTAATATATTAGTTCAGAAAAAAATTAACCGAGAAATAAAAAAGCAGTCGAACTGTGAAAATTGGGTGCTTTTTTATTTCTAGGTTAATTTTTCTTTCTGATCAAATGTATTCATTTATTTTGTTAATCATAAACAATTTAGATATTAATGAAGTGTTTATATGCTTCTACAACGCAAATAGTTGCCTAGAAAACATATATCCAAACCAACTTTTGAATGTTTATTGCGGCTTAGCCATTTGGAATATCCGTGTAGTTTATTAGACAAAATAAGCTTAAAATTGTCTTAACAGCTATTTTTCGAAGATTCGACATTTCTTCCCCGAATATCCTGTATATAAAAGGCTTGATTTCTGTTGGTACGCGACGGAACGGCGTTCCGGTTCTTTGGAAATAATTATGAAATTATATTATATATAAGTAGCTATTGCTATAATATTAATAATTAATTTGAGGCGCGTTTCGGGGCCTAAGAATTTAAAAATAAAGGATATATGTATCATAATAACTCTTATGACGACACTGTTCTCAGTTACGTCAAGTTTTAATTTAGAGAATCAAAGTGAATGGTCTAAGTTTACTCACCTAAATAAAGTTTATCTTACATACTATTTAGAAAGTGTTTTATGTTCAATACAAGTGTTGCCTCAACAGCATATATTTTCAAGTATTATTCGTAATTGCTATGCAATATTCAATACGGACTATGTGAACCTGCAAAAAAGAAACCAAAAAAAAGACCTACTGCAGCAGAAAATATTTTCCACTCGTCGGGATTCGAACTCGGGTCTTTAAAGTTAACTCACCTGACACGGTTCCCGCTCACAACCAGGTACGCAAGATTTTCTCCTTTCCGATGCGAAAAGAAAGTGAAGCATTTGCAGTTTTAAAAAAAACAGGGGGTTCAATTTATCTTGATACAAGATCTATTTTTAAAAAGAGATTTCATTAAACAAAAATCTCTAGCGTTCATATTGTTTTTCGACAATGTTATAAAGATCAGTTGGGGCTAATATTATACAGTAGAAAATTGAAGTTAATGTTTTACACTTTAAGAGTTGTTATTTATTTATGTCCAAAATTAACAAGAAAATGACAAATGATAGGAAATATATTCTATTATAATGACCATATAGCAAACACTCAGAATGTAACAATATTTGTGAGGAAAAAAATCAAAACTAAAACGCCTAATTTTTCCAGTCAAAAACTTTACCACCGTGATATAAATCTTTTGATGTTACTTCGTTATTTTTTGTGACACGATTGTTTTGAAAATAGGTTATCATTAAGAAAGAATTAATATTCTTTTCTGCGTTAAAATAATGCAATAATATTAATTGTGTCATGATATATACAGCCTCAAATTTGTGGGGCTAATATGATACAACTTAAGAGGCTAATGTATAACGGGTGTCGGGGCTATTTTGATACACTAAAAATTAACACGCAGACAACTGGAAGGGATTTTTTTATGTTTAATATTACATCAAAGGCGCTAAAATTCCGATTTGATGTTGATAAACTATCCAAGTGTTTAACTGAGAAAGAAAGAGCAGGCGACAATTCATATTGATTTCCTCGTTCTCCTGCCTACCCAGTACATGGTGATTCACTTATGATTATCAATTGGCGGAAGCTTCTGCTGTTTCAGTGCAGTTACTGATTTTTCACTGGAATCACAAAGAACCAGGCCTACAATAGGAGCTAACACCATTCCTTCAACTCCAGATATCAACTGTTCTCATCCAGTACTTTTGAGATAATACTGTCGGAAAAAAATTTAAAAAAACAGTAGCCCTCCAAAGAATAAAGAAGCGGTTAGACATTCATTACTAGTGAAGAGTGGATCATTACTAGGAAAGAGTGGAGTGTTTAATTTACATTAATTTAATATCTATTTTTAAAAAGAGATTTCATGAAACAAAAATCTCTAGCGTTAATATTTGTTTTCGACAATACGTATTTGTTTGCATTTTTCGAAAATTCAGATCGTTCGCCCAAAATTGAACGTCCGCCACCTTTAAACATCTTGTGCTTCGAGGAATAGATTAACAGAAAAATTGGAGCTCTTTTTGAGAAAATTATGAGGTCGTGCAATATTCAAGGTTTTGATAGATTCGTAGAATGGCGGCCAACAAACCACCTTCGAACTCTGACGATACTGAAATGTAGTCTGTGTTGGGAAGGTCATATCACTTGACCACCAAGTTCGTTCTATGTATTTTCACTGGGAAATGCTAGAGCATTGATATTTACTAAACTGTAAACAAACGCTAAATCTCTTTGAATTGTTATAACATCTGTTTTGCTTTCTTTTAGTAATATCAACTCGTTTTACCAAATACGTGAGTTTGTTATATTTTTACTCGCTACAATTATTTAATTTTACAAGTATTTATTTTCAAGCATTTAGGAATTCATGAAATTTCATTGAAACGTTCGCCAATCTAAAAACCTTTTAAATGTATATTAAATATATTAATGTTGTTTAAAAATATTATTCGTAGATTTAGCACATAAAGCTCTGATTTGAATATTATACAATGAAATCATCAAATTAACAGTTTTAGAAAGGAATGATAAATTGAATTGAAAATATTAACTTAAGGTTTATATACGTTTATTTAGAAATTTCTATACTTGTGTAAATATTGTGATGTGTGATTCTACCCATGTGATCTTTCAAAACACAAAATTGAATATTTCTGTTTTTGAAAACCTTAACACTATATTCATCCAATCCAGTGCAGTTTATAGCAAACAGGTAAGCAATATGTTTCCCTATTTTTTAATGGTAATGGTTAAACAAGAGGAACAAATAGTTTCTGACTCTCGGTGTTAACAGGGGACTTAAAAAAAATTAATAATACAGTTATTCGGTTGCTCAACATCCCTTTGATAGAAAAACAGAAACAATTGTTTGGGCGTAATGCACCTTGAAAAATATTTTTTTATAATCAATTTCTTTCCTATTTGATAAATATATCGACTTGCAAATTGTAGGACTTAAAAGAGAATATAATAACCAAATAAAAGTTATTCTCATACTCGCCGTAAAAATACGAATTTAGCATAATTAAATTGGCCACAGAATTTGTTTACAAGCAAGTGCATGTTAAGCGTATGTGGCATGCCAAAGCGCGGCATTGGAGAACTGTTTTTTCAGTCTGCCCATCCCACGCTATTCTGCTAGCGCGAATGAATTAAGCGCATACAAATGGGGTCTACTAAGATGTTAATTTCTTATAAACAATTACATATATCTCGAGAACGAGATATAATAGCACCGAACGGATTCCGGAATTTTGCATCACATTTAAACGCCATTCAGATTAGACAATAAAAAAATTTGTAACAATTGCAAATTTATAAACAATTTCCAAATTTTACAAATCTAAAGCGGGGAGAGTCTCGCGATGTCCCAGAACAAAAAACAGTGAATTAACAATTTTGCAACAATTTATAATTTTATAAACAAATTCGAAATATGCGTTAGAACGGCCGGGAAGGCTCCGCAAATTGTGCCTGAAATGAATATCTCAAAATAGCAGTTTGTCAGGAGTTACAAATCGATTACTAAAAGTTAGAATAATTGTTGCTAAAATGATAAATATTTACTGATCTATAGACAATCATTCTGGACGGAAAACCCCGCTTAGAAATATTTTTTTCGTCGTGGCGTACGCGCAGGCAAACCATCTCCTGCGGCAGGGAAATATGACGATATTTCTGTCTCGTACGTTAAAGAACTAGCCCCCTCCCCCTGAGACAGCTGTCTTTCTGCCCCTTGGGATGTTGCACCAATCACAGACAACTGTGGTTCTACCTGCTAGCGATTGGTCAACGCGTCCCTTCCCCTGCCCTCCCCCAGGCCGAGGGGTGTCCAATTTTTTCGGCGCGGTGTGGAAGATAGAATTTTGAACGACATTTTTTCTGAGGGAGAGTGTACATATAACAGAATTAAACAGTAAACTAGTGAGAACCCGTCAAAATTTGACGGTGTGATATAAGATAAATGTAAAATACTGTGCCCAGACTAATGTTCACAATATGTTGCATTGTTTGAATCTTTAGGGTATAACGAAGATATTCTGTGATGTGGAGTTCACAAAATGTTTAACACGTATGGCCCATGACCAGGTGGCAATGCAATATCGGCACCAAATTACACAAAAGAAAGACCACTATTATACTGGCGGATATTATTTCTAAAGATTTTGGATGTGTCATAATCTCCTATAAACAACTGTTTGATTTCTTCTGGCATATTGCTCGAAGGTAAACTTATTTTCCCATGTAAGCAACACACAGTAAACTCGTTTACAGAATTTCTTTGACATGGGAAGTACAAAGTGGAACAAAACTGACATTTCATAGACAATAACCCAACAGAAAACGAAATGACCTCACTATCACGACACATACGCTGGCTTTCTCTTTCCCTGTTCCCAGTCAATGTAGTGCGTTTGAGTCTTTTGGGGCGCGTGGGCAACGATTCGGAATTCAACATAACCTGTAAACAACTTCACTACAACCGCACAAAACCCACTGTCCGAACGTTCTCTACAAAATACACTACAAAAGCAAATATGTATATGCAAACTGTCATCTTCACAATGCAATTATTACACTGAAACAAAACCTTGACGAATTGTGAACAAATCTCAAGAATCAAATCAAAAACATCAAGCAGCGTCACCATGAAGCGGCGGGGACGCACATCTATAGACTCATTTATATCAATTTTCAAACAGCCACCCTTTGGAAGAAAACAATTGACTATTGATAAGCGTACTATTAAAGAATGATTTAATTAATTAATTTTCACCGTAAATGTTGGTGAATCAACACAAACAATATCTGATAACACATCTAGGGATCACATTCTTTCATTTAAAGGAAAAAATACTACAATCGGTTCAGTAGAAGCTCTAAACGAAGTCATGGCAGAATACCTTATTTTTTTAAATATATAGATAGATTAAGCTCATTATGTTATGCATTCAGAATTCTTTCTAATTCTGTCAGCCTTCATGCAGCTTGCTGCGTGAATTTGGGAAATGTACATTCCCGCCTGAGATATGGCATAATATTCTGGGGAAGGTCATCCTTTAGTTCCCAGACATTTAGATTACAAAAAGAAAATTATCCGAATAATGAAAAACTGCCATCCACGTGATTCCTGCAAACCTCTTTTTATTGAGCTTGGAATCTTACCATTGCCTTGCCTATTTATTTACGAATCTGTAGTATTTGTCAAAACTGACTTACTTAACGGTTGGAACATATTTTCATGCAATACTGATGTTTATAGTTACAACACTCGACGTAGAAATCATGTTTATTAAGTGTCAGTATCAACAGCTCACAACAAGAAATCCACATACAATACATGTACGTTACTTTACAATGCATTGTCAGAAGAAATTAAACAATTAAAATTGATACCCAAATTTAAGTTAAAAGTAAAATCTTTTGTGCTGCAAAACTGTTTTTATACAATTAGAGACTATATTGATCGTAAAAAAGAAAAATAATGTTTACTTTAACAAAACAATGATATAGTACAATCTCGATCGGGTTTTTGCCCAGTTTCCCTGATCCATTTACCAAATGCTGAGATGGCCCCTTGATTTACTTCTGGACGTAAATGTAGCACACATTTTGTTGAGCTTTCCTTTTGCTTGTAGTGGTAGTAGAGCTTAGGGTGAGAGTCTATTTGTTACCAATAGAGAAAAATCAAATCCGTTCGTTTACCGTTACAAATAAGTTTTCTATAATTCGGCAACGAAAATATCTAATTTTTGAAATGTTAATCTCTCGCTTTTTAAAATTTATTATTATTATTATTATTATTATTATTATTATTATTATTATTATTATTGTTATTATTATTATCATTATTACTTCATCTTTTAACTATTAATAGTTAAATAGTTGGGAAGGGATTCTGAAACTCAGGAAAGCGTGCGCATATGATTTTCTCCCCCCATACGTCACATACAGCTTTTGACTGTTTTTGACTAAATAAATAAATAGATGTGTTCGTTGTACTGACAACCACCATTATTCAAAATGTAACAAACAAAAAACAGCAACTCCGAAATGTTGTAACTGTTTTAAAAATCACACAGCAAATTACAGAGGTTGTTCGTTTTTTTCTAAAAAGATCTTCAAATAATCAAAATTCTAATAATCAAAATATGTTCAAAGCAGAATAAAAACAAATGATTCTCAATATAACATGACTATCCAAGAAATTAACAACACATATTACTCAACACCAGTACCAAATACTCACTCAAGTGTGAATCACTTTCCACATTTACCCACACCTTCTGAAAAATCTCAAAACACATTACAGTAACAATACACTACCGCAAACAACAGGCATAATCTCACACCTATTATTGCTATAATAACATCTCAGATAATTAATGCTATAATTCCTCAAAACAAAATTTAAAACAACCAATTCTTCCAAATTATATAAATAATGGATCACGAACTTAACTCATTTAAGTTATTAAATTGGAATGGCAATGGTCTTTATAAACAAATACTCGAGTTCAAACAATTTCTGCATGTACACAAAATTGACATTGCATGCATCACAGAAACACATTTAAATAATAGGATTAACTTACATATTGCAGGTTATCAAGTTTACAGGGAAGACAGAATATCTAATCATTCTATTGGAGGTGTTGCTATTATTATTAAACGAACAATAAAACATCAACAAATTCATATATCTACCTCCAATAATCTAGAAATTTTAGAAATAAAGATCCATTTAATTTCAGGTCTTACAACTTTAGTAACTGCCTACAAACCACCGAAACATAACATACCAATTTCAATTTTAAAATCGATATTAAATCCTACAAATCAAATTTTAATAATTGGAGATTTAAATGCAAAAAATACAGAATGGGGTTATAACACAACAACCCGACAAGGTAAATTGTTTCTTGAAACTGCTATTCAAAATGATTGGCAAATAGATACTCTTCCTTTTCCAAGTTTTTATTCGTACAATAACAGTGTAACTTCCGATATATTGTGACCATTCAAATATTCAACAGACGAATTCGCCGGCGCCGCCGCTGACGACACCAGCTTCTCCAGCAAGAGGGGTATAGAAGAGGTAGAGGGGGTCTCCCTACCGTCCGTTTTGACGTCACGGGGCAGGAGGGAGGCGCGAGATTTTTGTCGTCGGTCAGACGTCGTGGAGTGAGGTTATCTTGAGAAAAGAGGTATTTGTACTGTACATTTTGTTTATACATTATCGATTGTGATCAGTGCTTCTGTTGATAGAATGTACTGTGTTGGAAAGACAAAAAACTTTTGGCGGCGATAGATGGCAGCTGGCAAGAGGATGCGGCAAGACCGTACAGTCTGTCCACACCAAAGAAATTAGACAAATTTACTACGAGAAAGACTGTGCCATTCTGTAGCACTACTAATTTCATATTTTCTCAGCACCAAAAGAAATTAGAAAACTTCATTACGAGAAAGACTGTGCCATTCTGTAGCACTACTAATTTCACATTTTCTCAGCACCATAGTTTCAATTCTGTTAATTGAAACTAAAAACATTCAATAAAGATGTTTAAAAGAAGACAGAGTGCAAGAAGCTTATGCCAATGCTGATGTAATAGTCACTACAATAGAGGCTATTAATAAGCCGAAGCACTTACAAACCGAGTTGGCTTGTACAATGGCACCTAGACCAGGTGATCTGCAACAAAGTATGCGCAGCCTTCCGTATTTGAAGCTCGGAGTAGGGCAGTCTTGTTGTACGAAACATGGTGCATACCACTTTCTTCCGAACAAAACAAGGTTATTACAGAATGTTATTATATTTATTATGTTACTTTAATATATTGCAAATTATGCATTGATTAAAATTAAGAATGTTATGTTATGAGATTCATATTTATGCTTCATCTTTGCTTGTATCATTCTTTTAAAGTGTACAAGACTAGATGATTCATCATGTTGTACTGATCATGTAGAAGCTTTAGAATGATATAAGAGTTAGAATGTGTTACATTTCTACATTTATTTCAGCACAACATTTAAACACTTGTAATTTTAAGAATAGGTTCATGTTGATCTCTGAGGTGATAACATGTGTTTGTCATTTGTAGTTTATTTTCTAGTTTAAATGTCTTCGTGGTGTTGACACGGAGACTGAACAGTGTTCTGAAGGGACAGTCACTTGCTTCATTTTTTGTCGTCAAGGTGAGATGTACTTTAAGGGTCATTTAAGAGAAAAATAACCTGGAATGAATGCTGCACTTAAAAAAATTAATAATTCGATTTGTGTTTTTAATGCTTAAGCACCAGTTTGATAGTGCAATAAGGAATGTGAAAATATTGATTAAACATTACATCACTGTCATGTCATTCTTTACTGTTTGAAGTCTGATTGGTGCTAATGTTCAATTCTTGCTTTAGTCATAAGAAAACTAGTAAATGGATAAAATGATTGTCTCGAGAACAAAACAAAGTTTTGTTTATATTTGAGGAAAACTTGTTGTTTTTCTTGGGTTATTTTTTGTTTTTTTAATATTGTACAATGTTTGTTCTTTCTGTTATGGGTTTTTATGGAATGACATTCTGTATATTGGTAAATGCTCAAGAAAACATCCAATTATAAATGTTCTGTGACTACGACTTTGTGTTTTTTTTTACAAAATCTTCAAAAGGGAGAGCTGCGAATCCATGAACATGTCACACCCAGCCTGAGTAAAGGTCACAATATTAGACATTATTTTTTATTAATACTTTCACAGTACCAATCTCTCAATATCATATACCTGCTCTAAATTCAGATCACAACCCAGTCTTAGTGTCAATTAATTCATCATACTCTCCATATTTAAATAAAAAATTTCTACTTATTGGACCACTAGACTGGAAACTTTTCCATTTAAATGTAATAAAACTACACGTATATACAAAAAAAATTAATAATGGAAAAGACATAGATCAAGCAATTACAAGATTTCATTTTAATATAATAAAATCTATTAAATTATCTTCAGTACAAAGAACTAATAAAGATACAATAAAATCAAACTATATATCTAAAAAATATTAAATTTAATATCATATAAACATGGTATACGTAAACTACAGCAAATGAACCGTAACGTTACAGATAAAAAACATATTATTTAACCAGAACAATTAGAAATGAGTTAATTAAGTGCAAAAATCAAAACTTTAATTATTATATATCACAAATTCAACCTAACTCAACCGCCTTATGGTCAGCTATCAAACAACAAAAAAACCTACACAAATTCCCAAAATGAAACAAGGAAATAGAATTGCAAGAACAGACCATGAAAAGTAGAGCTTCTCAATTTGAATAAATTTTTAATAATACTACTATTTTAAATCCTCTATTTCATAATACAATTTCACAAGAATTCCAATTTCCATTCCACACAGTACCAGAAAAAAATAAATGTATCTCTCCTTCAGAAATTAATTTCATTATTAAAAAATTAAAAATCATCTGGAATTGCGAAAATACCTATTATTATTATTATTATTATTATTATTATTATTATTATTATTATTATTATTATTATTATTATTATTATTATTATTATTATTATTAAAAATCTTTGAAAAAGTTCTACTAAGACGAATCAACAAGTTTATTAATAATCATCAATATTATATCTAACGCGCAATTTGGTTTCCGTCACAACTATTCGACTTTTTTCATCAATTATTAAGGTTAACCGATCATATTATCACTAATTTTCATAATGTGCAACATACTTTGGCCTTATTTTTGGATCATCGAAAAAGCTTTTGATAGAATGTGGCACACTGGCTTGTTATTCAAAATGAGACAATATGGTTTTCTTCTTTATTTGCAAAAAATAATTAAAAGGTTTCTTACTTGCAGAAGTTTTAAAGTTCAACTTAACTCATAAATATCAACAACTGGATTTATGGCAACTGAAATTCAACAGGGATCTCCATTATCTCCAACTCTTTTTAATATTTCTATATCTGATATTCCTTCACTAATAGATTCAGAAAGTGCATTATTTGCAGACGACAGGGCAGTCTATGCATTGCATAAAGTTCTACCTGTAGACAGAGATAATCTATAGGATGACATAAATATCCTTTCTGATTGGTTCAATAAATGGAACATGCTTATTAATCACTCTAAATGTCAACCTAAAATTTTCACCCTATGGAAGACAAAATTAATCTATCCTCTAATTCTAAATGGTAAAGCAATTAAATGGCTCCCTACCTCACAACCTGCAAAATATTTAGGACTTAATTTTGATCGACGACTCACATGGAGAGACCATATTACAAATGTAACAAAAAACACTTTTATCAAAATGATTCAATTATATCCACTCATTAACAAAAACTCAAAATTAAATATAGAAAAATCCCTATTAATATTTGGATATATAATACGACCTTCATAAACATATGCTAGTCCCATTTGGGGAGGTGCTGCTCCAATATACATCCAGAAATTGCAAATTATACAAAATAAATTTCTACGCTCGTCAGTTAATGCATCATGGTTTATAAGAAATGAACGGTTACACAAAGAACTCTCAATTCAAGACATAAAAACATGGATACAAAAAATCGCAAAAAATTCTACTCGTCCTTACACACTAGGCCAGCTTATGGACGTTTTAAATTATGAAAATATCTTCAATAAATTCAAGGATTAAAAATTAAATTTTTAAAAGACTTACTACAACCTTCCTAATTTGACCACTATATATAATATATACTATACTATTACCAATATATTATACCATTGTTTTGCTTTACAAAAATAAAAAAAAATTTTGCATCTAATCAATTAAAACAAGAGGTTAGAGGCCCCTGTGAGGGTATCCCTCCATATTTATGTACATAAGTTAAATTGTATCCTTTAGTTAATTGTTTTTGTATTGTGACATACCAAAACTGACGGACATTTTTGTTTAGGCAAATAAAGGTCCAAATGTCGTAGATATTGCAAAAGACGTAGGTTTCTATGGTGTAGATACGCAGATGACCCCGTAGCAACGCGAGTTCGTCCTGAGACGTGGGTTTGCATAGTGCAGATACGCAGAGGGTACGCCATAGCAACGAAAAAAAAGACAAAAACACGGTGAGCTTTAAAGGGTGGATCAGATTGGAAATTAGGGCATCCCGACTCCTCGTGTCGTGATGGTGAGCGGATCGCTTGTGCGGTTTTTCTTGAGGTTAATTATCAAATCGGGACTTGTGATGTTTCGTGAGAGCGAACATTGAGCTTGAACTTAGAATATTTCCGCATTGGGTGTACAACGGGAACTTGTAAAATTTTCGTGTTGTACCATTGCAAACTCGGACTTATAATATTTTCATGAGTGAACTGGAAAGTGAACTTAGAATATTTTCGCTGTGGAGTTATAAGATTTGACTTAGAAATTGTATCAGTGAATTGCCATGTTATTCCGACCTGGGAAAGTAATCAGTTTGAAATAGGTGCTCACCTGAGGCGCAAGATAAAGCATATAGGCAGTGTTTGTGAAGTGGTTGGAGGAAGTTTCGACTTGGTCGCTGATCATCGTGGATTCGATAAGAAGGAAGATTGGATTATTCTACGCGGATACATCGAGCGACGTAGAGGCAAGAAAGGATAGAAGTTTCTATAACGCTGTTATTGCAATAACGAGAAAAATTGTCATGGCATAATAACGTGTAATAATCTATGATAGTCTGAGAACTTTTGGCATTAATAATAAATTATAATTCATAGTTTAAAAGAAAGCTGGTTCTTATTTGCCATTACATGCAATCCTTGAGTACATATTTTAGAATTATTTTCAGATTCCTCGCACTCCGTATGGATGGCAGATTGAGTAATTGGTTGCGGAGTAAGCAGCAACAATTATTTCATAAGAACCCGTCGACCGAGCTAGTGGGATTTACATTTAGTTGTAATATATCCGAAGACAGTAATAGATAATCATGAATTGAAGTGTAACCTTTACCTGGCGCCCAAATTGTTTGTAAATTCGGAAATTGATTACGATTGTCATTTATTTAATAATTACTAGAAACGTTTCAATATCAATTGATTATTATTTGAATTAGTTACATTAATGTGTTCAATACCTTGAAAGATTCTGTCTGTAATCGAACAAGGATAAAATAAATTTAAAAAAGAAAAAGAAATTGACTATCATAATTTTGCTTTGTTATTCCATTTCATCCAATCGACTTATTTAGCGTATAAGTTGTTGCCTTAGTTACCTTACAAAGACCGACGTGTTGCGTAACTTATTTCTTTTGCCCCTGTTCGTTCTGTGCACTCACATTAGCTTAAGCAAACCCTCTCGCCTCGGTCAGCCGGCCAGTCGGCGTGCTTCCAAGGCGACAAACGAAGACCGCGAGAATGCGCCGCCCTATTTATGTTTCCATCGCGTTTTGCACGCGCGACCATCCGCTCTACGTGCGCGCTAGGCAGGCGACACACGAGGGCCGGGAAGGGATTTTCTAAAACTCGCAGACGGCACAACGAGCACGACACGAAATACAGTCAACGAACGAAACGCTTTGCGGTTGAAGTTGACAATTTAACGTAAAGACGTTTAAGGCAGGGCATCAGTAAAAGGCCGTCGCCCAACCCGCGCGCTACTACCCGCTTACCCCGTCCGCCGCTCCCCACTCCCACTTCTCGAGGCTTCCTGTCCCAAAGTGCATGACGGTGCCCTTGATCACCCTCACTCTCTTGGACACTGTCTCCCGGCACCTCCACCACCGACGCTGCAGAACTTCAAACCCTTCAAACCCTCTCGTCGACCTCGTCACTCTTATTGCTCCCACTCAGACGATTCCGTCAATCTGGTTGCGAACACACCCTTCACCACCCTTCCACAACCACATTCTGAGTGTTCATCGTACCTACTGCGTCACATCGTCAATCGTCTGATGTTACATTACTTTATCCATCCCGCCATTTCTGCTGATCCAGACTTCAGTACCATTCAGTATCATTTCCTCATCCCAGCTAAAACCACCTCTTTAAGCCATATCCACCATAATTACTGCCTCTCCCACCACCAATACTATCAGCCACCCACCGTCACCACCACTCCGACCGCCCTGGCGCCCTCGTCGTCTCCACCCGGGATTCGCGCCGGGATGTATGGCAGGACGAGGCACGCGCACGCGCCACTCAGCCGCATGGAAGGTTCGAGTAAATATTTCGTCGGGCGGCGGGCGCGGTCGACCTCATTGACTCGGCACTGAAGGCCCGCTCGTCTATTTTGTTGGCGACGGGAGGGCTGGGCAGATTGTTTTTATGCGAATACAATTGGCGGATAATTTGCGAGCCTGTTGCGGTGACCCGTGTTCACTTGGACACAAATTTTGCTGCGCTCGTTCTTGTTTCTGCGGTCGCGCTCCACGCCGCAGGGCGATCGGGGGAGAGAGAGAGTTCATTTATAAATGAGGAACGCTCGTAAGTTTTTACGGGACGTTGCCAGCACCCGAGATTGATTCAGAATCCCTATTTTGCAATGATTGATTGATTGATTTTTCGTGTTTCCGGGCACGTCAACTGCTTTGGTCATTAGTCCCGTTAGTGTAGTGCATGTTTTTCCCGGGAGATGGCTGTGATCTTCCCCCGCTGGATGGAGAGATCCGGCGCCGACCTACCGTCGACTAGTGGGGTTTCCCCCTAACCAGGACTCTCCCATCAACGGGGCACCGCCCCAGCCGGGACAAGCTCTAAGCTCCCGACCGGTCTCCCAGAATATGTGGTAGTGTAGTGCATGTTAGTATAAGTGTGTGTGTGTGTGTAAGGGGAGAGGATAGGACAAGGAAGAGGAAGGACAGATCGCGCGCGGTCCGTGGCCCATTTGGTAAGGTACTGCTCCGACATTCGCCTGGTGTTGATCGGAGAAACCACGGAGAACTACCGATCAGAGCAGCCGGCCGCTAGAATTCTCCTCCAGATAGCGACTGAATTCGACCTATCGGAAAGGTAATGACGAAAATCCTGCCGCCGTCAGGACTCGAACCTAGGACCTCCCGCTCAGAGGCGCTGCAGTGACATCAGTTGATGCCCTGAGCTATCGCTCCCAGTCCCTATTTTGCAACATGTGGGCTGTATTATATTAGAGAATAAACGAGTGGAATTGTGGTAATTAATGCGATGATTATTTATTCAAAATTTATATCGAATCGAAAGATTCACATTGGTATTGTAATTCGTTTGAAGGCGAAAACATAGGTTGGTAGATCCGTTTCAATAAGTCTGGAAATGGAAAAAATCAAGAGTCTGTCGATACTATATAAATGCGAGTAGGAAACAATGCAATGTATCGCAGAGAGTATAATCATTAACAATGGAATGTAAAGAAGATTAACTAAAAGCAAACCACTTTAGGTCTTGGTTACAGTCATATAGTAAATATAAAAATTGCAAATGTATCTAAAAAAGATGCACATTAAATTATTTATAAAATTTCCAATGGGTTAAAAACTATTCCATTACAACCTAGATGAATTAAATTAATTTACATTTTATTACTTTAAAGTCAATCTTTAAAAATTCCACATCCAAATGATATATCTGGTTGGTAAAAAAATCACGTTGGTAAAGAATGATGTCAGTTTTGAGTTGAAAATGTGTTTTCAAAACATCGAAATGTATGATTTGATGTAAACTTGAAACTATATTTCTAAAAATAGAAATAATATCGTAAAAGCTTTTCTTGTTTCATTCTAAATTCTACATACATTTTGTAACTATTCTACATGCATTGCAAAAGCCTGATCGTAAACTACATGTGTGAAGATAAAAAGAAACAAAGTTACACATTAGGAAAATTTTGTTTGAGTAGTTCACGACAGGAAAGGGGGTGTCGTAAAACAACCGTATAGCAAGTAGTCATTAGCAGTTGAAGACGTGCCCGTCCGTCATCTCCCGCCGGCGTCCGCCTCCACGCGCACCGCGACCGCTGCTCGCGTGACGGGCGCGTCCGTTGGGCGGGACTCGCCCCGAGATCCGCGCCGGGCGGGGGAGGGCGAAGTGTTACCGCCATATGTCCAGCCAGCTGGCAAGACAAATGGGGTGCTAGGGTGCGGCGCGACGGTGGCGGCGGCACTAGCCCTCCCCCGTCCCTGCCGCCATCGCCTGCGCCTCTGCCAGCGCCGCAGGCGGCCCACCACCACCAACGCGCTGCGCCCTGTCGGCAAGAGGCTTCTGTATTGATTGAGCACTGTCACTTGTATGCCAATATGGCCGGCGCGCGCACCGCCTCCGTCGCCGCTTACACCGCTGCCGCCGGCTCGCGTCAGCCGCAAATGACAAACGCTTCAAGCTCTGCGCAATAAAAACATTGCTGTCGCAACGGCCGCCCCATCGCCCGCGCCCGCGCCTTCGTGCGGCGTGGGGGAAGGACGGGGCAGCAGGCGCGCGCGCCGTCGGGCTCGCGGCTTGCTCTTCTCTTGACCATAAAGCCGGACAGTAAATAATTCTGCGTTCAGCTGTAGGGCGGGCGCTCTTATTCGGTAGAAATACTGGGCGAGAGAAAATCCTTTTTTGAGCGCGTGACAATGAAAAGTTTATCGCTTCGGAGAGGACGACTGCGCAATATTTTGTAGTCTAAAATAGCCGCTGATTGGTACTGTGCTCTTCCGGCCACCCCTTCCATCTACCGGCCTGTGGGAGAGCGAAAAGCTTTAAAGGATTCGGGGCCCACGGCCGTTATCTGCAGTGTCCACACGCCGACGGGGCCATCCGTTTCGACAGAGAGATGCCCGCGAGATTGCTACACGACCTGCGCGCGCGCGCTCTCGCTCTCCTGGCGCTAACGTCCATCAGAATGTGACGTCAGGTACACCGGAGTTGCGCTCCGCTTACCCGAGGCGACCCTTGTCAAAACTTTTATTGCAAAACGTCGTGGGGTTCCGGAGTTCAGGTGATGGTGGGATGAGGTCACCGTGTATCGAAATTAACCAATCAAAACTTTTATGTAGGAGAGGGAAGCGATGTAAATTGGAGTTCTTCAACGAGGATAGCTCACTGGAAATAGGAGTAGGGTTTGGAAATGAAGGGAACTTTTGTAGGTTGATAGACAAGAAAGACTATAAATACAACAAAATATGATGAGTACTCACTGTGTCTTTCCCTCTTACATTATATACATTTGTAAATAAACGGTAAAAATATTCATCTTTTATTCGTTGGGTTCTTAAATATTTCAGTCGGTTTAGAAAGCAATATTCTGTACATGAAATAAACAGAAGTGTATATATGTACCAGATACACAGTGTATATCTGGTTTATATAAGCAGTAACGTTCGAAATGTGTACATTAGAATCTAGTTTTTAAAATTTTTAATCGATCAAAGAGATGAACTTAAATGTCATAAGCTTCACTCAAATGCCATATTATGAAACATCAATTATTTTAGAACAGTGGTCTCTAATTGATATCGATAGCTAATCATTAACGATTTCTAACTAGCTGCACTTTCTAATAACACTAACACAATTTCAAGGTATCAGATACCCAAAATAAACGTAATATATTTTTTATTCTGCTAAGAATAGAGCAATCGTAACATTTTCTCTTTTTGCACACTGATAAATCAAAGAACAGTGGGTATTCAAATAAAGCCACTACATTTTTACACTTCTATTTATACTTCATCAAACCTAAGATTTATCGCAAACGACTATGACGCAATGAAATCTGCAACAGTGCAGCGAATAAATTAAAAAACATTAAAAATGTACATCGATATTTATCTATCTGCATTACTAAATATCAGAACGAGGGGCTCAGAGTATGTCGATCAAAATTTACCAACTTTCTCCGTGATGCAAATTTCTACCTTTTGAACACAATCCCGCGACCTCCTGAGCACGAATCACAAGCCTTGTGGCTACAATCACCTCAGTGTGTTTCGAAACAAGAAAAAGAGGCAACGCCCTTTGATTATACTCCTCGCAATTTCTTCCTCTTCCACGCGCCCGCTCACTGTTATGGCCGAGCAACAGCCATCCAGGGCCGCGTGTCATTTCTCGCATGGCATAAAAATGGGTTTTTCGATGCTTTCTTTACGACGACCTTGCTCCACTTGGGAAATGAAATATGAAAGAAAATATGAGAAAGTTTATTTTATATAGATATATAAAAACCAAGATTGAGGAGCCGAAGAAACGCGGCGTAAGAGCAGAGGTGAGGCGAGGCGAGCAAAGGCGGGGACAAAGAGAAAAGAGCGCGCATAGAGAAAATAAGATAAACGCGGGAATCTCGGGTGATAAGGTCCCGGGAGCGCCCTCACAAAGGGCGGGAGCCGTCGCGGCGGTCGTTGCCTGCGGGCGCCGCAGGAAGGCGCGTGACGGCGGCGCTGTGGAACGGGGGAGGGGGACGAAGGGGCTATGAGGGGTTCCGAGGCACGAACGTGCAGCGGAGGGACAACGGCCTATGACGATATGGCGCCCGCAATCCCCACGAGCCCGCGGGTTTATGTCGTCCTTAGAAGAGAGCGCGGACCGTGGGCTGGAGAGGAGGAGCAGGAGAGAAAAAAGACGGAACGAGAAAAGGGGCGGGGCGTAGGAAACGGGAGGAGCCGAAAAAAGGGCAGCTGGTTGACTCGTAAAAATTCGCAACCCTCTTGTAAGGGAGACGGACGAAGGCTGCTGATGGTCTATTCGGGACGCTACTGCAGAAGAAGACGAAGGAAGTCCGACGAATCTTTTCCTGAATAATTGCGAGGCAACTTCTAATGGGTATTGTCTGTCGGAGGGGCGCCTGGAGAGTCCGAGCGAGAAGTGAGGAGGGTAGCTCCCTCGCACAGGGCTGAGGGCGGGCGGGGGCCGCGCCTCGACCCCTGATTGGGAAGACGACCGTTGGCCGGCGCGGGACCCTCCCCGCCCAACCTCTCCAAGTAGCCATGCAGTGGAGGGGCCGGGAGCGGGACGGGAGCGAGACGGCCGGAGTGGGGCAGGGCGGGGCGGTGCAAGGGTTCCCGAGGGAATACTTGGGTCGCATTCCTGGCAGGACATCTCAGCCGAGTATCTGGCGGAGGCGCTGCCGGAACTCTTCGGATTCCTGCCGCGCAGTAATGAATTTTTCGGGCACCGAGAGTGATGCAATATCTGATGCTGAAAAGACCCCGGCTGGGAAGTAGCCAAAGAAGAGATGGCGATGTGAGATTTTTGGGTGGTGGGAGGCAAAAACTCAGCTGGAAATCAGCTTCAGTTTGAAGTTCGGCAATACTTACAAATTTGTACTTGTACAAATGAAAAAAGATGAAAGAAGGTACCAGGAGCGGTAACTCAGTGCATCAACTGATGTCACTGCAGCGCCTCTGATCGGGAGGTCCTAGGGTCGAATCCTGACGGCGGCAGGATTTTCGACACTAGCTTTTCAGCTAGGTCGAATTCAGTCGCTGTCTGGAGGAGAATTCTAGCGACCGGCTGCTCTAATCGGTAGTTTTTCGTGGTTTCTCCGATCAACACCACGCGAATGCCGGAGCAGTACCCTACCGAACGGGCCACGGACCGCGCGCGATCTGTCCTTCCTCTTCCTTGTCCTATCCTTTTTCCCTTAGACACACACTTACACTAACATGCACTACACTATCACATATTCCGAGAGACCGGTCTGGAGCTTAGATCTTACCCCGCTGGTGGGAGAGTCCTGGTTAGGGGGAAACCCCACTAGCCGGCGGTAGGTCGACGCCGAATCTTGCCAGCTTGCGGGGGAAGATCACCGCCATCTCCCGGGAAAAAACATGCACTACACTAACGGGACTAATGACTAAAGCAATTGACGCGCCCGGAAACACGAAAAAATCAATCAATGAAAGAAGATAATAAAATTATTGCCTTGTTTAAAACGCGTCCGAAATGACATTTTAGATAGATTAGATTAATTATTGATACAAGGGTACATATTAATTTAAATGTGAACGTACAAACTAAGAAGATAAAAGTATCTACAAATTGAAGTGACATTTCGTACCACTTGAGGTTTTTTAAACTAAAGCATTGCCACACTTTTTACTCAAGAAATTTTCAATTATCATTCGTTTACTTACTTTTTATCGTTTTAAATATTTAATTCATGTAGTGAGATGACATTAGCTTAGCTTAAGAAAGAAACCGATTAGTCTTTCTTTTCAGGGATCATTATTTATGAAAGTTTTTCTTGTCCCATAACAACCGCCCGTTGATTATGGCCGTTGATTTTCATCTTTTTAAAACTTCACATCGTTTATATTTAACAAACATCCTGAGGTGGCAAATTTGAAGATACATGAGCACCGACTACAAGCTTTCGTTTGAGTTCTTTCGAGATTCCTGTCAATGAAGTCTTCCTCCGCGCACCAAATCCAGTACATGGTCCATTTCACTCGTCCGGCTGCCGCGCGGGCGGGGAGCAGGGAGAGAGTGGCAGCGGGGACCGCACCTGAAGATCATTTCCCGGGCGGCGTGCGCGCGCATGCTCGGCCCGACCGCCCTGCCCCCCCCCGCCCCCGCTGCGCCCTCGCCCCACCCTGCACTTGGGAGGCCTCTACCACGAAACCAGCCGCCAACCCCTGCCTTTATTCAATTTACATGTAAATGTATGGGGGATATAGAGCACGCCGCCGCCTGCCACCCTTAAGATACTAGCGGCGACGGGCAGCGAGCGACGCGCGCGCAGACCGAAATTTGGCAACACCGCGCGTTGCGCTCACGCAGCGTCTCGCAAGCGCAGCTGGTCGACGCGCTCCATTTCGGATTGTTTCGTCGCGGTAGGAAGCTCGACGAGCAAGCCTTTGCTGCGCTTAAACTTGTTACGCATAGAGAAATTCTTTAATTGCTGATTTGCTCAGCTCGCCTGCAAGATCTAATGTGAGAATTCGATTCATCGAAATGTGTTGTCATATCTTGTTAGACATGAAATATAAGTTTTTTGATATTTACAAACTACTTTGGGAAGAATTTTGATTTCTGCAGTTGCAATTAATTTCATATCCTTGTCAAGTCTTGTTGGTGATATTACAGAATTGTACTAAAATAGACGTTACATCATGAGTTACAGACCTAAGTTAGTGCAGTAAAGATTGAATTCTAATTAGCTGTGATAACTCGGAAAGTAAATGTTTATACTATTATTATCACACTCTTTCCCGATTTACCAGTTTGCCGAAATCTGTATGAACTCTTTACTAAGTTAGAGCTTCGAGAAATTTTTCTCTACATTGTATTTGTAGCAAAGGAACGACATATTGTGTATATTCACTGAAAAATGAATATCAACCAGCTGGAGATGTTATCACATTTTGCACTCCGAAAATCATTGCATAAGTGGATCCAAATGTGCATTATATTACGTTATTTGCATGAGTAATAATTCAAATTTTAATACGTGTATATTAATGACTAGTAAGACATAGACTCCTGATATTAAATTACTCAGAATAACAAATAGTCGATTCAATTTCACCTAGAATTAAAAAAAGAGAGGTATTGTGGGTTGCAAACGACTCCCGAAATTCGCACGTTTCAAATTATCATAATATTTAATACTATTTCATACAAAAAATAAAGTTGTTGAGCAAATATATATATATATATATATATATATATATATATATATATATATATATATATATATATATATATATAACTCTCACCAAGACTTTTAGACAAAGATATGTTACTTGGGAAAGTTGTTTTACGACCTGTTTCGAGGGGTTCCAACAAATCTCGTAGTTCTTCTATTAATATGCGATAATGTAACCTGCCTAGATTTCACGATTAACATGAAGAGAAGAAGAATAGTTATTAGTTTTGAGGGAGCTGATTTGCTTCACAGAAAACAAAGGAACATTATGCAAAACAAACTGTACAGAGACTACAATGCTATGCACCAGAGCAAGAAAAAGAATACAATTAAAATAATATTGGTTTATTGATGAATTTGTTGTTAGCATTCCATATGTCTGACTAACTGGTGTAATCTTTAAGAACATTTGTATTTAGTGCATCAACAGAATCCGATGGCTTGTTCATTACCATCAGATCTGTTGTCTGGAATCTGACGATGATGTCTAAGCTGCTCAAAAAATAAAAACAAATGACGTAAAACGTTTTTCAACAGTTAAAATAAATTAAGATTATAAGAAAAAATCAATAAGAATACTAGCAAACATCTCATAAAACAAAGTTTTAATAACGAAATTCACTAAAAGTACGTGAATTACAACCATATTTTATTTGCATCAAGCTTGTCGAAAGTATTCTCTATAAATGAACCCTTACGTATTTCTCGAGCAACGGCGGACTTTGCAGGAGTCAAATAACACACGAGAAAGCTCACAAAGCGAGTATTCCGTATAGTGGGTTGCTGCCACATGCTCACATGTGTTATTTCGCCACCCGCCACTGGGCCATTCCGAGCGGACGCAGCATTCGGCGAGTCCGCATGCCCCAGGAATCACATCCGCCGTAATCCGGCCAAGGTGTTTAGCCAGTCTGTGGAGGCGCGCGCAGTCACAATAGGCGGGGGCGAGCACTGTAGGAGGCGGTAGCTGTGGTGGAAGTGGCGATGACACTGGTGGGACGGAGGGGATGGAAGTGGGGAGAGGGTAACGATGACGGTGCCTGGGGCAGGGGCAGAAGCGAGGTGAGAGTAGCGGGGACCCTGTCAGTGGTGGGTCAGGACGGAAGCAGCATGGGCTGACACTGCGGAGGTAGTAGGGGCGGCTGTGGTGTTGGCGAGCCCGTGCGCGCTCCTTGGTGGCGCCTTAAGCTCCGTTAATGGCCCAAGCCAAATATTTCATTAAAGTTTACCGTGCTACGAAAAGGTGTTTTACTGTCAATATAGCATTGAATATTCATGGCCTTTCTCGCTGGGTTCAATTTCTGGCCGCTTAAAATGTGTCAGGAGGAGACGCTTTGAGGGAACGAACGGCGCTTGCAAGAGACTTTGAGTATACGAGTGCCGTCTGCTACCAAGTGGCGCCAAAGAGAGCGATTTTGTAGTATGGAGGTATCAAATAAAAAGTTTAATATTTAGCCGTTTCCGTCTAGTAATACGTTGAAATCGTCGAGTAATATGTCGTCGAGACTTCCCAAATTCATATGGGAAACGTTAGTAGAATTACTGTTACTTCAATTTTAGTGTGTGTCGAACATATGAGCTGAACAATTATTGCCCAAAGAAATTGATTAAGAGAAAACAAGGAAAATAATTGATTAGAACATATGTAGGAATAATATTCTGGCTTGTGTACTAATATACGAGTTATAACTCAGAGAAGTTGAGCAGATGTGAAGTTAGTTTCCAACAGACAGTAATTATTCAGGAAGAACAAATAGACACAGAACAAATGAGAAGCTTGAAACAGTAGACTTAAAAGGGGCTTAAAAATTTGAAATTTAAATTGGACTCTACAGTGGTTAGGATAATTGATAATATGACACATATAAAAAGAAAACGTTCTATGAAGTGCTACATATGGACAAAGTGAATGAAGACAAGGGAATTACTGGTTGTTAAATTTACATTCGTCATAATGGGGATAATAACCGGGCAAACTACGATAAATTATCAATGCTAGTGGAAATGCATCTCTTGGACACAGGAGCAGATCTGTCGCAATTAAATGGCATATCATTGTGAGCGTTTGGTGAGTATTCGTATCAATGAACATGTGGAGTGCATGTAAGTATACTTCACTTCAACCGACCACCCTCGTTGCATTTCCACGGGTTCCGCATGAGAAATAAAACTGACTCAATCCGCAATATGTTGGATCATACAGACTTCGCTTCCCATTACATTTGCGAGATATGAGCGTGCATATGCGCATTAAATCAGATTCCCGAGCATTAAATCTAAATACTTAGATTCACCTTTATCTCACTCGTTTTGGAGTTGTATAATTCACGAGCCCTTCGGCTGAAATCTGCAAAAGATTTCCCCCATTTAGTCCGTGTTTGATGCAAAGCCCGTTTAATGATTCATAAGAGGAGCTGTAAAAATCATTAAAACCTGGGGACCCTCAAAAAGTCTGGAATATCAATACAATTTGGGCCCTCATTGAGCTGACGCAAAGGACCGTACACAACTTTAAATCCACTCTTATATTACATTAGCAGCAAATTACGCTCGGCAATTATAAATATTTCAAACATTATTTATTTCAAATCCCCTCAGTAAAATCATTACGAGACTGATTATTTTTTTAAGGTTTAAAAAAAAGTATTAATATTCTCGTTTTCTATATACAGGAATGTCAAAAGCCATAAAATGTGCATATAACGAAATTTGCTGCGCAAATTTCAAACGTATATTTTGACTGCTGCCATCAATGTTTGTCTATTAATATTACAGTCAGTTGTATCACATGGGGATGTAGTACGTATTGAAATACTTTCCTATAAACACTTCGTTCCAGTACTCTCCATACAAAAATCGTTCGTTTCCTTTCAGTCTCTTTTTGAATTTGAGAAAGCCGCATATAACGTTTTGCAACAGCAGTCTTCCTGTAAGTGCTAAAGATGCGTATAGCGCTAGAGAAAAACGTTTCTTGATAATAAAAAAAGGACTAACTGGACAACACATTTTAATTAGACTGTTTTTCACTTCGTCCCGAATGAAGCGGTAAACGCTAATTCGCAAATACTGGAAGAGTGATTCGGTCGAAATTAAACCGCATGAAGTCCAACCAGACCGGTACTTCATCATACACCATCAACGTTTTCCACTATTGAAGTACGCGTCTGCCACCACAGAATGCTGCCACGGTACCGACCGGACGGACCAAATTAGAACGAACAGTTCTCCGAAACGCAGACACGTCTCGACATCCAACACGCTCACAATGCCCAAAAAACGGCTCTACATTTGGAAACGTTCGGAAACGTTCCAGAACAATGAGGCCCACGCCACGGCGGCGACAAACGCGGCATATTTTTCTACATTGACAGTGCTTGAATATAAAATATTATCGTTCCGACGAATGATGTATATTGTGTTAAAACCAATAGGAAACGGAACCATTAATCTGAGGGGGCTGCATATCCAGAACGCGTAATTCACATGCAGCGGGGTCCGTTATTTTTGTTTTTATAGAGACGTCTGATTAATTGCCGAGCGGGAGCGATTCTGGAACAGTTTAATAACGGAATGGAGCGATCGGTTTCATCTTCATTGTTGGCGAGCGCCGGCAGCAAAGCCCAATCGCTGGCGGCAGTGGGCGAATGGAGGGCGAAGGGGGAGGAGGGGGAGGCGCGACGGCAGCCGATGACGAGCGAAGAGCGGCGGACGCTTCCCGGGCCGCCTCGCGGTACCACCGCGCGAACGCCGAATTTTATCACGCGACGGGATCAATTAGTGTGATTTTATCAGTGACGTAATGGAGCAAGTCAGATTATGTATGGTTGACAGAGTGTTGGGGGTAATGGGCCGCGCAGCGATAGGCACACGGCGGTGGCGGCGGCAGTGGCAGCGGCGGTGGCGGCGGTCGTGCCCGTCGAGCGACGCGCCATGCAAATCGAGAGCCATCACGGCTCTATCTGGCTCACTCTGCAAATGGGCGTTGGGCGTTTCCGCGGCGTTGCGTGCGTCCTATCGTTACTGTTAATTTTTTTTTCACTGTTGTCGAAGAACATTTTCTCTTTACTCGATTTGACACTGTTATGCTCCATCGTCGAAGGATTGGACACTAGAGAGCTCTGCTCGACTGAGCGGACGCGGTATCAATGCATCACATTGCCGATTGTTCATGGAATTTTCACCAAGCCTCACTTCCAATAAGATATAAATGACATAATGAACTCTGGAAGAAGGATATTAATGGCTATGTGTAAATATTTTATTGTAACAATTTCATAAGAAAGGGGGATATATATATATATATATATATATATATATATATATATATATATATATATATATATATATATTACATTCCACTTCTGAATGAAATTTTTAACAAATTTTTCAGTTCAGTTATTTTGAATTGCATTTGATGTACTATTTTATATATAAATAAATTAATCTTTAATCGTGTCAAACTTACAAATACACCCCACTGCATTAAACTACTAAAATCAGTTCCACGCAAATACAGAGTATCTCGCAGTAGATGAATTGTAAATTGGATACGTATGCATGTATTTTACGAAGCGAACCATATCATGTGTGAACATTAATATGAAAGCGTCGGAGGCAGTTGGGTGGGGCTAGGAGTGAGGACTGGGAGTAAAAGCAGCGGATGGGATGGGCGGGCGGGAGAGGACGGGCGAGGCTCCAGCAGGGGAAGCAACTCCACCCTCGGTGACCCTCGTGCTCGTCCCTATTTAGATCGCACTTCTCCACGCCGAAGTACATTTAATGCTCAATTAATGCGTCTGTGCCATCGCAAAACTGGGGGACCGAGAAAAGGTCGATGACAGTAAACAGTGGTTGGGAGAATGTCAGTGAACTGGTGGAGATAACACGTTTGCAATCAACACTGTATGACCATACTCTAAATAATTTTGATGGAAACGCGTACGTAGTTAAGCACGTAATAAAATAATAAAGGTTAAAAAGCTTACGGCTAAAAATGTTTAAAGGTTATCTTGTTAATTGGGATGGTAATACATGAAATTAGGGATAATCCTCTTAGATTGAAAACTCAGCAACAAGAAATAAAGAATGAAATAGGGCGTGCAAATCAAACAGAGAAAGATTTTAATCGACATTCTAGGTCACAGAACAGCAGTTTGGCGGAGAAAACAGTGAATTGAAACATGACGGAGGGTGGATGGTAAGAGTAGAATGTGACGATATATGTAAACAGAAATTACTGAAGGGGAAGCGGCAAAGCCAGGGGCAAATCAACGGCAAAACGTGCTTTGTTCCTTGAAATAAGGGAACTTTTAAGGAACGATTTTTTGGGTTTCCGAATTTACGAGTGATGAATTCAGATTAGAGGTTATTCGATACTACAAAAATCCCACTTTAAGACGGGAGGTATTAAAGCACACAATTACAATTTACTCATTATCTTCTAGGATATGATTCTACTTACTTTGATTACAAATGGTTATTTGCATCCATACCATCTAAAACGCATAAGATAAAAAAAAAGCTTTTGCGGAAACCCCTCATTTACCACAAAAGAATCAGATGGGGACAGACAGCGAAAGCCGATCCGCGATCCGGCTCCGGTTGATCGACGTCTGATGGGATCCAGCGATCTCCCAACCCAATCAGATGTAGACGCGGATTAGCGCGTCGTGCCCATTATGCTGGATTTGCGCAAAACTCGCCGCACGTACACGCGCGCGCACGACGGGACGGCGACGGGGCGCGCTACTCGCGGTAGCAGGTAGGATGACAGAAAACCCGCGGAGGGTCACATTTCAAAGAGATTAAATGTCTAGAACGGCAGAGAGGAGAGGACGAAGTCGCTCGACGTTGGAGGAAGGATCGGAATGGGAACCACCCAAAGGGAAGGGCGATTGTTGAGATGGGAGAGGCGGTTGTTAAATGAGGAAGATTGGGAGAAATGCCAATGAAATGTTTTCGTTAGCCACCATACACACTTTTGGAAGTTGAGATCCCTAATACTGAAATGCTAAGATTCCATTACTTAACATACATTTCAACACAAAGTGTAAAACTATAGTTTTTAAGGGAAAACGTAATATATGCAACTAAATATATGACTTAAATTATAAGTACTACGAAGTTGAAACTCTGTCTTTTTACTTTGAATCGTAATTATTAAAACCTATATTAATTCATTCTTATACCGGAAAGTTCTATACCTCCCAGATCAGTTGTACCTTCTTATGTACTATCCCTAAAAACAATTTTTTAATGAAATGAATTCCAAACTTGTCGGGCAAATTTGTTAATGCTGCTGTATTTAGTACAGAAAATGCATATGATATCATAATGTTATTTTATTTAATGTTTATGACGATGTTTACGACAAATTTCGGAAATGTTCTGAGAGGATGTTGAACAAATTTCTTATTCCTTTCTAGTCTTGACGAGAAACAATCCACAACTTTCTTCTCTGCAATGAAGTTATTATATACGATGATATCTATTTTATGTACTTATGTGTATCTATTGTAAAACAGTGCATTGCATTGTAACAAAATTCAAACAAAGCTTATAAAATGTTACTTCTCATAAAGTGTACTTTATGAGACTTACATATAAATGAATATTTGTTCGTCTGCTATTATGTTTCAACACGTTTTACAAAATCGTAATCAAAGGGTTGATTGCGACCAAATTATATGTACATAATATTATATAAGTTATATAATTTTAGTCAAAAAAATAAATTAGTAAATTACGCAACAAAAACAGTAAACAACACTGTGACACAAAATCCACAGAATTGCAATTCTTGCAAAAATGTTAGTGCGATAATAGTATGTGCCATTTGGTTCAAGTATAAATTGTGGAATTCCAACGTAGTTTGGTACTGGCTATGATGTTTATTTATATTCACACACATAAATTCAATGAGCCATTCAACCCTACCACAAAATCAGCGTAACCGTGCTCATAAATATTTTAATCTCATTCCAAACTCTAAAACAAATCTGGTTTGAAAATAATATCAGTGTTTATGTGCCATTTTAACAACACAATAAACATTATATGGCACAAACCACAGCCTCTTTTTCAGCGGGAAGTGGTTGGATTATAGCCTCCACAACACGAGTGTGTGCCTTTCCAAATATTGCTCACAAATCCTCGCCTAATAATTCTAATTGGTGGTAAGGATAACATAAAACAGTTTGGGAGAAAGTAAATTACACTCGGTTTCAAAGCAAGTTGAGGTTTTACTTTGCAAGCTCCCAAAAAGCTTCAAAATGCTTTAAGATATGTTCAGACTGACCTATTTACACAAGTGATTCTTGTACTTAAAAGTGTCATTCAAAATCTTTGTTACATCAGGATACCTGTCAATTTTGTTCTTGAATTTCTTAATTGCACTCTAACTTTCCAAGTTAACGTGTTGAAAAATGATTAGTACGGAATTAAATGAATGTTTATCTTACGCTTTGCCAGTTGAAGAGGACGTTCCAGTGTGTCAGAATAATAAAATATATCAACTTCAAAATACTTAGATATCCCATCAAGATTTTCTTATTCAGTTTTCTAGCTATCAGCCAAAGTATTTGCAATTCTCCAAATACTCAAGAATCTAACGTTACCCATAAAGACACAATATTCAAATTGATCTTTTCACGACGCACTGCATTTCCGTTTAACCACCGGATTTTTTAACACACGCACAAACTTCACTAAACTGTTCATAACTCGCAGCAAATATTCGCGTTTCACGAAGCCCTCTCCGTTTTGTCTAATTTTTCCCATTAACGGTAAGCGAGAGTTGGCGACTCGTCACGGCATCACGCGTGCGCGGGCGACGAACCACGGAGCCCGCGCCCCAAGTTAACAGCTCTCTAAATTACTAGCCGCGCGCAGCGGACAATCCTCTTTGGCGGCGGCGTATCATAGCGAGGCAGCTCCCCGCAAACAAAACACTCGCTTCCTTTGTAGGGCGCACGCGTGCGCCAGCCGGATCAGCGCTTGGAGTAATCTGATTTGAAAATGATTAAATGGCCCAGCCAAAGAGAAGAGCTCAGTCAAAATGGAGAGAGCGTGGAACGAACGCGGCAAGAGCGAGAGAGAGAGAGAGAGAGAGAGAGAGAGAGAGAGAGAGAGAGAGAGAGAGAGAGGGGAGAGGCAGAGAGAGCGTTACGGCCGAAGAGGATGGGGGGAGGGAGAGAGAGCGTTTTTATTAAATGAAATACGTGGGGAGTGTCTACTGTAGCTGTTGCGCGATGTACCCCGCGGACGAGTGCGCGCACGCGTATGTGTTTGTGCGTGTTCGTGCGCTTCGATATGTGTGTGGCGTGTCGACGTGCGTGTGCTGCAGCGTCCACGCGGGACTATTGGTGCAAACACAGGAAGGTATATCGCACAATAAGCATTCATGATTCACCAGCATTTATATTCGGAAAGTGCATATGGTAATACGGAGTTAGTGTTGGTATTAGTGCGCATACGTGTAGACCAATGCTAGAGAGGGGCTTGTGCGCGTTTCGGGGCTGATGCCTGGGATGTGGTTTACAGCGAAACATTTGCATTCACTTCGGAGCCCGAACTCGCAGGTGTTGAGGGAGGATAGGCCGTGGAGAGCTGCGCGAACAGTTGTCCCCATTCAGAACTGCAAAGACGGGTATTTGAAATGAAAGTAGGTCGGTTATGCGTTTATGCTGGATATGCGTTTTTTTGGATTGGATGATATTGGTGCACCATATTTTTTATGCTACCACAGTCAGGGAAGAGATGCTTTTGCATTTCAATGTGGGGGTACAATTTATATTCCAAATAGAACGTGTTTGCTATTTATTAAATATGTAGATACATGAACTACTTTTTTATTTCATGACTTTTCTCACTGGTTCATATATAAAACTCACGCTTTTTAAAATGTTTTTATGGTTTTAGATATAACAAATTAATAATGTACGGTGAATCTCGTAAATTAATGAAGTTGGTGTAATAGAAGGTTAACTGAAAACAACGAAAATACTTCCAACACACTGACATTTTATTCACAAATCTTTCTCAACAACTTGTTACTTCTCTGCCACATGCTTTATCACATTAGTCACTATTCTGCCCATCCGCCTGGCACTTCGTGACTTCGCCTTTTCACCACCTCTCCTTTTACTCGGATTGTCGCCCAAGTCAGAGCCGGCAGCCATTTTTCACACCTGATCTCATTGGTCCTCTACAACATCAAAACATCACGCCGTCATATTTTCTGCCTTCGGTGTTCTCGCGCAGGCGGCACCAGCACTCCTCCAAGGCTTCCCTTTTACCCTCTCTCTCACCTGCCCGGGCGGGTGCGAGGGACGGTGACGGGCGCGTGGGGAAGGGGCAGAGGCGAGGGCGCTGCGTTGCTATGGCGACAGAACAAAACACAGCGCCCGGTTGCCAAGGTGTCACATGGCTCGGATCGCAGGGGGTGCACCGCCCGCGGGCAAGGGGAGGAAGAAGAGGAGGGGCGAAGGAGCGGGACGGAGGCGGGGAGCGAGAGGGGCGCGCGAGGCGGCGGGGGCAGCGGGGTGGAGAGCGGGGGTGAGGGAGCCCGCAGCGATCTCGTTTCTCGCATCATGGGGCGTGGGAGCCGAGATTGCTGCGCAGGGCGACGCAGCGCGGCTCTCCCTCCGCTCTGCCCCCTCTCCTCTACCTTTGCCGCCGTCTCGGTGTCCCCGCTTCGCTCCGCCGATCTCGCCCTTCTCGTCGCCGTCGCA
This sequence comes from Teleogryllus occipitalis, assembly GCA_011170035.1. Taxonomy (NCBI): domain Eukaryota; kingdom Metazoa; phylum Arthropoda; class Insecta; order Orthoptera; family Gryllidae; genus Teleogryllus; species Teleogryllus occipitalis. The sequence continues at coordinate 1,047,151 of BLKR01000043.1, read as the reverse complement.
TGCGCGTCCCGAGAGCTCGGCCACTCGGCCTGGTGGCGGCGTCACCCGTCGCGATTCCAATCCCAAGGCCGAGAGCGCCACGAAAACCGCAGGGGCGACGGTGGCCTATATACCCGGCAGTAGAGAGGACTGAAGCAGAAGACGGGTAGTGTCTCAGTTTCTTCGGAAGCTTGGTGGTGATATAAAATAATGGCTGAAGTGTATGCAATGAAATCTCACAGATGGTAGTCATGCTGGCTGATCAAGTATTTAGAGCCGGGAAGCCAAGAAAAGCGTAATATACGAAGTGTGTTGTCCACAACCAAAAGAAAAAAGGTAGAGGTAGATATGACGACAAGTGTGATAGGGCTGTGAGCGTTAGGAACATATTAAGATAGAAAGAAGAAGACTGAACAAATAAGCCAAGAAACAGTGATGAGAAAAGGCATAATAAAGGTAAGAGGAACGGGGGAATATAACGGTTAATGCAAAACCCCGTCGTAGAAAGACGTAAGACTTCCTCTGAGACAGCTAGAAATTGAGTCCGCTGCAATGATGTGTCGACACCGTTAGAGTGTGGCGATGGATGGGGTTACGTATGGGCGGAGACGCGCCGAGGCGAGGGGACGGAACAGGGGCGTCTGCGCCTTGTTCTCGTATGCCGCCGCGCACTTTGCCCGTAAAGCCGGATCCCGCCGCAGCCATCGAGGATATACAAATCGATGAAGCATCGCTTTCACTTGAGGCGCCTGGGCCGTCGGCGCCGCCTTTCGGGCCGTGCGTGCGGCGACGCTCAACCAGCGGACGCAGACACCCCGGGCGCGGCGCGGCGGAGCGACGGAGATAACAGCAACATCAGCGGCGTTGGAAGCGGGGGACACTGCGTGGGCGGAGGCAGATGCAGTGGGGGCGGCGAAGATTTAGGAACCACGCAGGGGTAGCGGAGGCGGTAGGGCGGAAGAGGCAGAGGAAATGGAGACGGAGAAGGCGGGGAAATCAAGAAAGTGGAGGATACAGAGAAGGTGAAGAAAGCAGAGGAGATGGAAGACGGAAAGATACTGCAGAAGAGAAGGCAAGGAAGGAAAAGCGAATGTGATGATGGAAAAGGAGAATGAGATAAAAAAGGAGGAGGAGAAAATGACAAGGCGGAGGATGAAATGAAGAAAGGGCAGGAAAGGAGGAGGACGCTGAGGGGGAGGTAGTGGGGACGGTGGCAGCGGCGGCATCCTCAATGGAAACGGTGGGGACGAAAGCGCTAGTGGCGGCTGAGGAGAAGGCGTCGATGCAACCTCTACAGTATTGCCCGGCACACGTTTCTGTCATGGAGTTTTCCGTGATCAGTATCAGTTACGCAGACCCATACTTTGGGATTCTGGCACTGTCAACAGAGTTTTGTCCCTTCGGATCTTTGAAGCGGCACTATCCAACAACTATTGCCATTGGAATGAGAATTGAGTTCTGTTTGGTTGATGCAAATATACAAACATGTTCTATTTCGTTTCATGCAATCACATAGACAAATATTTGTTAGTTGCGATGAAATGAGAGAATAGATTGGAAACAAAGAAGAGACATTTGTGAAGGAATGGCTCATATTGCAAATAGCATGTATTTCACGAGCGCACGATGTCATGCTAGCTTGTTTGATTAGGAAGTTTCTCCCTACTTTTAGTACATTTACTATGGAGAAACTGATTTTTTTTTTTCAGAAAAATAAATTTAAATTTCGCTACATTTTATCTCTACATGATTGATTTCTTCGTGTTTCCGGGCGCGTCAACTGATTTGGTCATTAGTCCCGTTAGTGTAGTGCATGTTTTTTCTCGGGAGATGGCGGTGATCTTTCCCCGCTGAATGGCGAGATCCGGCGCCGACCTACCGTCGGCTAGTGTCCGTCCCCTAACCAGGACTTTCCCACCAGCGGGGCACCGCTCCAGCCGGGACAAGCTCTAAGCTCCCGATCGGTCACCCGGAATATGTGGTAGTGTAGTGCATGTTAGTGTAAGTGTGTGTGTGTGTGTAAGGGAAGAGGATAGGACAAGGAAGAAGGACAGATCGCGCGCGGTCCGTGACCCGTTTGTTAGGGTACTGTCCCGGTATTCGTCCGGTGTTGATCGGAGAAACCACGGAAAACTACCGATCAAGAGCAGCCGACCACTAGAATTCTCCTCCAGACAGCGACTGAAGTCGACCTAGCTGAGAAGCTAGTGTCGCAAATCCTGCCACCGTCAGGACTCGAACCTAGGACCTCCCGGTCAGAGGCGCTGCAGTGTCATCAGTTGATGCACTGAGCTACCGCTCCCGGTTTATCTCTACTTGAGATTTCTGTATGCATTTCAAGTTGTGTAAACGTAAATCGGTGTGTATAAAACAAATCTGAATTCAAAGGATGTACGTGAAAACGTTAATGCTTTTCCATGAATTATTTCACGAATTGTCGATGGATAATAAAAGCGATTTGTGAGTAATAAAGGAATATCAGGAGCAGAATGCGAGCGATGAGTCAAAATTTGAGTAAGAAAGAAAAGTACTTATTTGTTTCCATACACAAAAACAAAAACAAATGACCAATCAATAATATACTTGGCTATAACTTACGTGAGGCTAGTCACAAGCGTGGGACTGTGGAAGGTGATTAGATTGCTTACCTGTAAAGAAAAATATAAATATTAGATTATCTCAAAAAAAAAACATATAAATATTAAACAAAAGGAAATACAGTAGAAAAGAATGATGCAAATTCTATAAATAGTATTTTTGTATGTAACAATGAACTAAAATTGAAATTTCAAAATGTGCACGTCGTTAAATGTTTATTTATTCAAAGTAAAATTATTGATTGATAATTGCGAGAGGCAAGAGATGAAGGTTGTGGAAACGAAGGCGAAGAAAAGGAAGATCGGAAGATTATCGACTGTTTGCTTCCACTTTATCTCACAGTTCACGCACCAGATGGCTTCCGAGGTAGGGCCTTCAATGGAACTAGCACCCCTTTCTCTCGTGGCCCGTACTAAAACAACTCGTTTGCACGCAATGAAGGGTTAACAGCCCTCTTCGCCGTGCTCAATACAAAGTTATATCCGGTCTCTCCTTCTGCGTCTTTTCTTCCGCCGAAAAAAGGAAAGAAAGAGGAAGTCACCCCCTGGGGTGGTATTTCTTTTAGAAGCCAAACAGGTCTCTTTACACCGCTCTTAACCATATAAACGTTACCCCTGCTTGGCTCACACGTACTCTCACGCGTGGGGGAGGCAGGCGCGCGGAGCGGCGGCGAAATCCCGTTGAAAGTCGTGCCGAGTGCAGTCGTAAAGCTGGCGACGCGGGCGAAGCGCCAGAGGCAGTAAAAGGCGCAGCGGGGGGCGTACACGCGGGCGGGAGCGAGCGCGAGTGGGAGTGGTCGATGGGACGACGAAGCGACGGTGATGGAGAAGCACAAGTCGCGGGGAAAGGCGGTGAGGCACATCGCGATAGCGATCGCGGGTTTGCAGGTCGAGAGATCACGGGGATGGACGCCGCGAGTGTAGAGAGCGGTCGAGAAATGATCTCGTCGTGCTCGCTGGGTAAAGGTGAGGGAGACGCCCCACGGATGAGAGGTTAATTTGGAGAGGAAATGGAAAGGTCTTTGGGAAGTCATGAGGTAAACGGAAAGGATGCCATGTAGATAACAAGTGAATGTGCGTTGGGTGAACTCGGGGAATGGCGAGAGCTGCATGGTGACGAACGCAGAATGATATGGGACAAAGAAGCATAGATGAGCGGATTCGGAGCTCTGATAATGCTTATGAAAAACTATATTAATGGTGGAGGAGAAATAAGGCAGTGAAATCACTAGCGAGAGAGGTACAGGCGAGTGTAAGCGGGTTTGTTGGAAGAGAATATCGACAGGAACTCACCACGACGTCAGGAGGGAGTGAAAAGGGCATGGATAAAATTACGGTGAGAAAATATATTGTTGGATATTAATGGTTATTAAATACAATAATCTTCTCAATAGAATTATATAGTATAAAAGTTTTGTACATTTTTCCATGCACATAATACGGAAATATTCTTCCAAAATATTCTTCAATGTTGATTAATTGTTAAATGTTTTACATTAAATTTCGTTCACTTTTACTCACACGTGCATATTTTGGTAAGTTTTATAAGATGGAAATTGTGACATGTTACGAGAAATATTGTTAGAACATGATCTGAGTGAGGATCAAATTGAAAATCAGATCCATGAAGGGAGCAATGCCACGAGTAACTAGGTCTTATTTTATGAGTTCACTAAGAATATATTAGTAATTTATAAAGGGGTTGAACACCATATCAGATGCATCGAAAAAGAAGTTAAGATAACAAAAATAGAAAAGAAATGTGAAAATGTTAAGGGTGGGAATGCAAGAATTAAAAATAACATAATAAATTAAAAAGAATAAGACGTAGATGCATAAACAGAAAGAAAGTCTTCGAGCCTCACTGTCGGAGGCTCACCACGCGAGGGTGGAGATGACCAAAGGAAGAGTCGAGTGGCGCTCGAGATGTGGAGGGGGCTGCACAAGAGAAGAGACGCATTAACTCAGAACGTGAGAGCGCCCGGCAGCACACAGCGGCCTACGACGAATGCGACGCCGCCGACGCTAACGCAGCGCCGCAGCGGCAGCGGAGACGCCCAAAAGGGCACGTCTCCGGGGCGGCGCGGCGCCGAGGGCCGCCCCAAGGGCCCTGCGAAGGGCCTCGCGCACTCGAAATTAGCCTGCAGCGGACGCGCATTCTTCTCCTCGGCGCGGTGAATGACGCGCGCGCGCGCGCACGCGTGGGCGCCCAGGCCGAGGGCCCACCCGCGCCGCCGGAGAGAAGCTGAGGGAGCGGGAGAAAGAGAGGCCGTCGCTCTCGCCAAGTGCGGAGTTGCGTGTTTTAACGCGACGGCGCACGATGCATAATTAGCGCTTCTCGCCGTCAGACGAGGGCGCGAGTAAACAGGGAGTAATGTGACGTGCGGTTTGCCTTCGCGCCCGGAACAAAAGACACGCGAATGGATGACGGACGGTCTTTGAAGGAAGCCTCCCGGGGACCGCTAAAGAGGGCAAAGAGGGCTTTGAAGAAGAACGCTCTCGCGAAGAAAAGTACGAGCACTGTATGACTAAAACAATTTTATAGTGTTTCACAGTTTCCCGTATGCAGATTCATCACAAAGAAGGCTACTTGTGAGAACAGTAACTCGGCGTTATTGGTAGACTTTTTCATTCATTTTATGGTAAGTGAATGAATTTCAGAACATTGAGTCACCTATAAATTGACCGATCATGCTTTAAAAGTTGAACAATAGCATATGAATGGGTGATAAATTTGTATTGCAGAATATTGTTGCAATTTAACACATTTATCAGCATTAATTAACATAACGCAGTATTACATCGAAGAAACAATACAGCTCTTCTGTGATAGGTTTAAATAATTAGCCAACCCTTTACCCAACAAACCAATTCAATAAGTCATTCATAATTTACATCTATCCAGAAGCTCAGAGTACTCACACACTTCTATTTAATGCATCATGTCCCACCCGTATATAGCAATTGCCGAAATGAAGCGACCTCCACTGCAACTCAGCGGTCAATCGAGAAAAAGGATTCGAATTCCGCCACTCGTCAAGATATCAATCATCGCAGATTCGGTTGATGGGCGGTCGTGCGCGCGGGGTGGCCGCGGGGGCGGCTGCGTCAACCATCAAATCCACGCCATTCCGGCAGTGACCTTGCGGTCGGCGCCACCTGCGGGCCACGGGGCGCCTCGGGGGCCGATGGGCGTCTGGCCGCTCGCGGGGGGTGCGAAGGGTGCGATAGGGCCGCGAGGGGTAAAGAGGGGGCCGGTGGGGGCCAGTGGGGGCCGGGCGGGAGGGCGTGCATTGTGCTAGCCTCGCACGCTGATGCCCCTCCCCCGGTGCCCGTGGGACGCGTGGGAGTGGGGCGATCGGGTCGAGGGGCAGATAGGGGCGCGCGGGAGCGAGGGCGGGGCGGGGCTCGCACTTAGCAGCCATCAGCGCGGCGGAGCGCCAGTTCCGGCCCGATGCACGCTTCCGCCCCCGCGCCGCGCACCCCGCCCGCCGCATTGAGCGGCGCTGATCCGATCAGGCGCGATGCGACGACCTCCCCCTCCCACTGATCGCTCAATCACTCAGTCGCGCGGTCGCTCGCTCATTCAGCCGCCCGGCCGCCCTGCCTGCCTGCCTCCTGCCCCCGCCATCATCACCACCCCTGCCGCTGCTGGCCACAACACTGCGGATGCCGCAAGTGCGGTGGCCGCCGCCCCGAGGCCAGAGGTCAGCGCCAGATGCGCCGCGGCCCACCACCCACTTCAATCTGTGGTTCCCGCATCTGCAGACGCCCTCATCTCTGGCGCTATTGACAGCCTTCGAGCTTGAATGGTTTCTCCTCTATGCCAAGATTATTCTCTTTACAGTCCGCAATTCTATTGTTTTAAGATAGCACTAATAAACGAATTGTAACCGTCATCAATCATAAACGAACTTTTAATATTCCTTTATATTCCCTTCTTCAGTGAAGAGTGAGAGAAAATGGAAACGTTAAATGGTGCTTCTGTTGATATTAATTTTGAAAGGCATTGTTAAAGAATACTATTGTAATGAAACGAATCACGCACCGGCATTTTATAGATGCACAACGATATTATTTTTAGGATTAGGGTATTTCTTGAGACGAACACTGCTATTTATTTTAACGAAGAAATATATTTCTCTGAGGAAAATGGGTGTAGATGGGTCTTAGTAATGAATCCGCAATTAAAACTACAAAGAACACGTTTGTTATTTATTAAAAAACGTGCTTATATAAAATCTTCATTTAAAGGAAAGGAAAGAATTTAATAATACCTTGGAAGACTACGCACAATGAAAACGGAGCAGGGGCTTTATCTTTTCATATTATCCTCACATATCACTGTTGCCTTGAATCAAGGCGCGCGCTACGTGACGCGAACGCGAATGCCGGACAGTGACAGCGATAGATCTTAAAGAGTCACGGGTGGGGTCGGCAGCGGACACGCGGGGGAGACGAGCGGCCAAGTATTAAATTCCTGGAACGTCTCCGATACTCTCCCATAAGGCGATGTGTTCCGTTAACACATACATTATTGATATTATAAAACCGGCATGGCTGTATAGAGCTAATATATTATACATCCAGGGGTCTTCCTCTTTTTCCCTCCCTTCCGTTTCTCTTGTAGTTCTTCCCGCTTTTCCTTCTTGTTCCCTTCCGACACCGTTCTTCGCGTTGTGGCACAAAGCGCGGGAAGGCCCCATCTGCCCGCCTTGGCGGGGAGCGACGCTCCTAATTTATCATCGCAAGCCACTCCGCGCCGCCCCCGCACCGCCCTCACGCAGTCACCGAGCCCGCGCGCTGCTGCCCTTACCTCCGACTCACGACGGTGCGACGGGCACAGCAAGCGAACCCAACAATATTCCCCTCGGGTCTCAAGGAATCGGCTGGCTCTTAACGTATTTGCACCCGTCAAGTTGGTACCCCACGGCATCGCTTCTCTTATGGAGAATAGAATAGTCTCGGTGAAGGAAGACATACGACGGATAATAAATTAAGAATGCCAAGGGACTCGACTTGAGAAAAAATTGGTGACGATTGTCTTTTTTTGTGGCGGAAAAAGTGACTGCACCATTGAGAGGTAAATGAGTAAAGGGAAGTGACAAAATGATGGGAATTACTGTCAGCACAAATAACATCTTATCCACTTAGGCAAAGTACGTGAACAACAATGTTCAAATACCTTTACTAGAAGAAGAACTACAGCATTGGTTATTTAGTAGGAAATAAATCTCCGCTTTTTATGTGAGTGGAGAAGGACTAATAAAAATATTTTTCAAAAAATTTAATGGAAGCTTTCACAAATCGATGTTTAGTAGGACAATATTTTCCAAAGGTATATACGCACTTGACATATTAATTTAGTTAACCTTTCTCCAGTATAGAGAATGCCGTTTCGTCCTTATGATTGTGCACCTGGAAACTACAAGCATAGGGTAATACGATTACAATATATCATGCACGGAACGAACACTATAATCCATCTTAACGCAGCATCATCGGAGCGTGAGCGATTAGTTTCTCTAGTATTTAAGTTGAGAGGAAGCATCCAAATTGATCAATTAGCGATCATTGTACACTGAGAGTCTGATTAAGGCAGCGTTTTCCACTAATAGAGCCGGCGAGTGCGCTGAAACGAGACCTACCCAAGTGCGCTCCGGGGAGAGAATCCCCACTCACTCTCCAGCTCCCCAATCTCTTTCCCCCTTACGCTACACCGTATTCCGTTCCATTCTGCCTCCCCTCTCTCTCCCTTCCTCCTCCTCCTCTTCTGCTGCCTCTCAGGTGAGGCAGTGCTGCGGATATGAGCAGCACGTGGCGCTTCAATTAAAGCGGGTTAGCGCGGACTTGGAGGGGGGGAGAAGGGATCGGGGAAAGGGGGAGGGGAAGGGCGGTATCACTTTGCGCGACGGCGTGGTCCCGCCTCCAAGACGAACGCAAGCTGTCTGCAAGACTTAGAGGCTCCTCTCGTCTCAACTGCAGCAGACACTTTCCTCCGGCCTTCCTCTCCTTTTCGTAATGAATCGCTCGCTCCCCGCCTCACCCCCACTGGCGCCCTGCGCCATCTCTCCTCTTGCATCCATCTGCCCGCGTCTACCCGCCCTGCCCCGCCCCGCACTCCTTCCAGAGTCCCGCCCTCTCCGCGCAGCACGGCGCGGCGCAATCTCGCGGTTAAGTTAAGCCCGGGCGATATCTATGGCAGTAATACGGAGATAACGGAATCTCACTGCTCCTGATTACTTCCGCTGCTCTTCGAGGAGAGCGTCCCGAGGGATCGCGGGTTCTGCGCCCTTCAAGGGCCGCCGTTCCCACCCTGCGTCCTCGCGATGGAGGGCTTTCGCGCCGCCGGAGGTGTGGCGAGGCGTTAGGAATGGAGTTGGAGACTTCTCTATTTCACGAGAGGCCTGTTATTTCCACCTCATTTCAGCCACTCCCAGAGCTTTCTTTTTCTCACATATTTGAGGTATCTGTCAGTATACTGCTAGGTGTGGCTTATATTATTTGGAGTAAATTTTAATAGGTCGCAAAACGTTTTTGCGTGAAATCATTAATGTTGGGAGAGTTGGGATCAGGGGTATCGTGAATCTAAGATTTCGAAAGTTGAAAATGAAATTGAGATACATATCTCATCTTTTGTACTTTTCTATTTGTTGTAGTTGACAGTATTGTTCACTTAATATGATCGTATTAAAGAATACAAATATGTTACTAATATAACATTCCACACATGGATTAAATAATGTATCACAATGGAAATAAATAATCACGAACTGATTGTTATTATTTTCCTGTGTAATTGTAAGGCATTCTTAGAAACAATATGAAAACATCTTAAAAACTGAATTCATAATTTTTAACCTTTAAGTGTATGTTTTCGTGTGAATATATTACTATCTTTTGTGAGGTATGTCTTCAAAATTTGATATTCTACAAATTATTTCTAGAATCTGTTGATGAATTGGATGAATTATTGCGGAATAATAAGTTAAAACAAACACATAACTCTTAATTAAATTTGTCAAATATGTGTATTTTTCGTTCAGTCTTTCAATTCTCAACTATTTTTTGTCTAGGCAAGCAAATATTACAACTTGTAGATTGATGTTTGAAATTTACATTCCACTCTCGCTTATAGCATAAAATGCAAAAAGAGAGTTTACGAGAGAAATATAATATGATGAGACAGCGAGATAGAACGCACTAGTTACAAACTTAAATAAGCAAAGAGGAAGAAAATAAATTATGCACGCTAAATTGAGTGTGTCGTCAATTTATGTAAATACAACCAATTAAACTACGAAAATTAATTTAAATAACAATTGCGTTCCAATAAGATTATGATTTATGGGCGCAGTGGTGGCGTATCTCTGCAAAACCTTGCCGCGCGTTTCCATTCGATGCGAACCCATTTCCCGCAAATCTCCGCAGCGGGTGCTTTCCGCACCCTGCTAACCTGCCCCGCACCGCCTTGGAATATCACGCCATCTAACCCTCTCCTCTCCGCTGTTACACAGCAAGGATTGTCGCAGGCCATTCTTCTACCCACAACCCGGCCAGGCCAGACTCAATCCCCAACCATCCTCATCTGAATTCTGTCTCATAGTCTTGGCCACTACTAGTCCACTGTTTTCCTCCTATCTAACTCCGTTATTAGTCCCCATATTATTTCCTCCGGCCTCTACGTTTTGGCTCGGGACACACTACCCGGTCTCACTGTAACTGCTTCTCCACTCATATCTCTCCCATTTATATTCCAACTCTCGCGCTGTTCAGACATATCTGCATGCACACATCATTTTAAAAAAGAGGATATTAAATTTTAATATTCGATTGTTGAATTCGTGAAATTCGTTACATTCCGAGGGCATAGAATTAATTTGATAACGCAAAGTACTGTGTATTTATTTCCCATATGTTCTTAATAATGATAGAGTAAAAACAATAGGAACACATACTGTAGTTATTGAAAAATCACATAAAAAGAAAGCGAAAGAGAACAAAAGAGACGATCAGCCAGCCGTATCTCTAACAGTGTCAATAATCTGTGATAAATAAACCTCAATAAATGATGGACCAACACTTTGAACTGAAGCATAACGTTCATTGAGTGTATTTAACTTAATTACCAAAATTAGGCTTATTGTTTATTAACTACCAACTGAAGTGACTCGATGTTTACCAGTTTCTATTACACAATGAAAGTGTTCTATCTATATTGTTAAATGAAAGACGTTTTATTACATCCCTACCAGTCCTTCCCGCCTCCGCTTCACTCGCTGCTTCTTCACAAACACACGCACGCACATAAACACACACACACGGCCAGCAATCCCACAAACCCAACTCTCTATGCCAAGATCCGTCTGACTCATACCATCACCTCCTCCATCCCCGATTTGCCCAACCCGTTACCCACCAGCCCAGGCTCCGCCTCGCCCTGCCATGCTAAACCATGCCCAATCCTGGGTTCTTCTCTGGGTCCCACGGCCTCGTCCTCCTGCCGGAACCGTTGCGCCGCAATCCCACAATACATAAATGCAATGCGGGATGTATTTAACAAAACTTTATTAAAAACTGAAGGTAACATTTTAAATAGCGAACCACAATGTCCTTTTCTTTGTCAGTCATCATATTCGTATTTGTTTGAAATTCCTCTGCACGTTAAAGAGTGATACTGGAACAAATACAAATACATATATCCAGTTTTCTATGTTGTTTGTCTAAGGAAACTTCAGAATTTGTGAAAATTAATTCATCTAGAAACAAATTGTTATGCCAACGTGAATGTTTGCAATGTAGCCATCCAAGATCAATAATTGTATTTCTGAAAAGAAAATCTACATTGTAATAGGTTCCCAAATATCATGGGAGGGAAAAGCGAGCAATTGAACATGCATAAGAGGCGAGAAGAAAAATTCGAACCTAAACATAAGTTGAAACATGAAATAACAATTTGAAGAGTATGTATCAGACAAATGCAAAGGACAAATATACTAGATATAAACATAAAATAAACAAGTATTATAAACTTATACTATTTCACAGAAAATATGAGACATATTTTCCGATTATTTTACAAGTGACGCTCCCATGATTCATATACAATAAAGTTCTCAGAAATAAATGGGTATTCCATGGCAGTAGTCTTTGCCGTAGGATGGCATGGATTTTTTGAATGCTTAACAATGAAAGAATTTAATAAATGTATATACCTTCATTTATTAAGAAACATAATATAATAAGTATACTACATTTTTAAAATTTATTATTCAATAATTATTTACGAAAATGTACATTGAGCACAACATTTTTTTGAAAGTTGTTGCAAATAGTATTTAATATAATTAAGTTTAAAAATAACCATGGGACGAAGAATCAACTACAAACAAAGGTAAGTATTTAGAAATGTAGAAATAAAAAAAATAAATAAGATTTAATTAATTTATTATTTAATTTATATATAATTTAAATAATAAATAATATAATTGATCAGACGATTCAGAACGAGATGCTGCAAAATTATCGTAGAAAATTGTCGCTAGAGCGAGACATCAAGTAGAAAATAACTCTCTCAGTCGCAGATAATATTTATAAATATTATTAATTTAGTCAAATACAGATACATACGTTTACATTTTCATTGGATTCGGAAGAATTAGTTGCAATACAGACGCACGAAGGAAACGGGATGTAGAAGTACATATAAGAAAGGAGATACAAAGGCAATTACAATAACATGGTACAGAGTTTAGCGAAAAAAATGAAGCTCAAATATAAGAGACAGTGATGAACAAACAGAAGAAAGTGCTACAACAAATGAAAGAACAACAAGTAATAAGCATTCTCAGACGAAAGCAAATTCCAGAAACCAACATTATTTGCAATGAACCCGCCCTGTTTTCGTTTTAGATGCATCCAGCCGGCTGCGTCCCATTGTATGGCTTGGACGGGCGCGGGGTCCACGGTAGCCAAGCAATCGCCTGCGCAAATATTGCTCTGCAGAGCGCGGGCGGCGCGGGCGAGGAGACATTCCAGCGGGTCGCCGCTCGACGCCCACGCGCGGCGGCGGCGGCCGGCTCCACCGTGTCGCAGGCAAAATTGGAGCATTTCCCGCGTGCCGCCGCCGCCTGGTGCTTGATATTGCTTCTGAGGCGCTGCCGGTCGGCCGGCAACGCCTCAACCCCCACGGCACCTCTCGCCCCGCGCCCCGACGACGCCTGGCCCCTGGAGTCGCGCTCGGCTCCTCTGCCCTTGCGACGCTGGACTTCAGCCGCCCCCAATCTGCCCATAGCTCCTGACAAACGATGCGGCGAGATGGGTGTCGTTTGCGGAAGATGTGGTAAGAGGTTGCTTGTAAATTCTTGTTGCGTTATTCGTCTTTAAGTTCTTATGTACTATCATGTATGTATTATTATATGAATGACTTTCAAACACATGACATACTTTCAAACATTTTTTTCTTTACACGCAAAAACTATAACAATATTAAAATACATTACATTTATTCATAGCACTACAACTTGTTTTAAAGTAACGCGAAGACTTTTCGCGGAAGCTAATATATTTCAATATGCTTGTTAACTGAAAACTTGTTGGCAAACTCAAGTACTGAATTCACGTAAACGGAGCTGCATAAGAAAATCGAATAAAACCGTATATTCAGAGACCGAAAAATACTGATAACAAAATTCATTTCATTCAAACAGTAATTTTGCAGAATTTCCATCAAATATTCCTTCAGCAAAAGCATAAAAAAAGAGAATTTCCCTCCGTCAGAGTTCGTCCAAATACCGAGAACACATCTCGTCGAATAAAAGGAGGGGCCCAAAACAAAACCCAAACACGAGAAAATCAGCTCGAACAACCGCTAATGCGGGAGAAGCCGCGAACTTCATAATGGGAAGGAGGAGTTCGAAATCGCTAGAGCGTGCAGGCGAGGGATCCGACACAAAGGAACGGCGAATTTCGCCCTCGCGCGGCGCGGCGTGGCGCGGCGTGGCGCGGCGTGGCGCGGCGTGGCGCGGCGTGGCGCGGCGCGGCGCGGCGCGGCGCGGCGAGGAATGGCGTGGCGCGCGCGTGCCTCGCCGCCCGGCATGAAAACGCCTCCGGGAATCAGGCTGACCGCCTCCGGCCCCTCCAGTTCTCCAGCCCTTCGGCGTTCGGTCCTCCAGCGGGGAACTGCGCTGGGTGGCTCCGGCCGCAGTGCCTCGTCTCTGTGCCGGCTCCGTGGCCGCGCGCTCCGCCTTCGCCGCAGCTGTCGTTTTGTGAAAACCAACTTCCGGCCGGCGGCGGCGCAGAGATGACAGTGGAGGGCGCCCCGGGTCGTGAGTTAGGCCACCCACTATCGTCCTTCCCTTTTTTACTGCAGGCACAGACTCCCCATTGCCTCCAAATTCTCGGCTAGGACATTCACCGACTCTTACAGGTATTCCGATGTATTTCTCCGCCTTTAGATAATTATCTTCATTTTACATTTTTTTCTATTATCTCACCTGTTTCACTATCCACTCTTTATTCGGTATCTTAATTCTACCATCTGTCATTGATTTACTTCGCCACCTATATTTAACGCATCATTTTTACACCTAGTCTATTACACCCGTCTGCATTATTCATCTTCTCTGCCCCATTTGAACCATTGACCCTCCGTTCCTTCCCCGACCTTTTCACTATCCTCGCTCCCTTTGCGCACACCGCCTCACCTCCTTCGCCGCCGCCGCCGCCGGGAGGGACGAGCGGCTACCCAAGCACTTTCGCGAGACCCGCCGACCAGCTAATCGCGTCGACAAAACCGGGCTAACTAACGCTCATTACCCGGCATTTGTTCCCGTCTGCAGCCAGCCGCGGCCGTGGCCGGGCGCGGCGTGGCGGGACAGGGTGGGGTGGGGCGGGGAAGGGCGGGATGAGAGAAGAGAGAGCGGGGCGTGGCGAGTCACCACAGCCTCTCCGTGATTGCAGCGCCGTAATCATCAACTATTCACGCGGCGGCGGCGCCGAGCCGAGCCGAGCCGAGCGGAGCAGGACTCAGCGGCCGCTGCGCGCGGGGAAAGAAAGTGGTGCGCCGCAGAAGGCGAGGGGACGTCCGCCCGGCGCGACTCGACGCCGTGGCTCATGCTGCTCACGTGAGGTCTCGGCCGGTCGTTGTGCCGCCACCAGGGTGCTGGGCGCGGAGGGCGAGGACGTCCTGGCGCTGTGGATAGGAAAGTGTTTGCGGGAGGAAGTGATGATACGTGCAACGATGAACTACTCTCTCGTGTATAAATATATTCAAAAGGGTATAGCGGGTCTTCAAATATTCTCCTAGATGCTTCTCAATTTTCAGATATGATTAACTGTTGAAAAGGAACTAAAAACTATAGGAACATTATTTTTAAATATTTATCATTGCTTGCATCGTCATTTGTTTCACACAACACTTATAATTCAGAGTGCAAATTGATGCATTAGGCAGTGACCGGGTTTGACCAGCAATGACCAGTTCAGTTTGAGACACCCGCGGCAAAAATAATGGTTTCACTCCCCCACCAATAAATTAAATATAAAAATATCGATTACTGAATATTTCGTACATAATTTAATAAAGTACAAGTGTATTTGCACGTGACATTTACTTATAATATATTAAAAACTGAATGTAATTGAGAATAATTGAAATATAACCCTTCAATAAATAATATTCGAAGTACAACTAATTAACAAATGAATAATTTTTATAAAAACACTTTTCGAACATTTATGGGCTGCAAACATATCTATAATTTCATCAACATCTATAATTTTTAAATAATCATTAAAAATTATATAATTCTAACTATAAAATTTTCTAATTGATGTTACCTCCAAAAATGGTGTCACCCGGGGCGGACCGCCTCCCCTGGCCCCTCCCCCATAACTACGCCACTGGCAACAGGTATATAACACGCATTAATAACATTAAAATTAAACTGTACTTTCTTTCTAGAATAGCACTGTTTTAATTGTCATATATTTTGCAAATACACGCATATCTAATAATGCAGAAGGGTTCGCTAAAGAAAGTGTGTAATGTAAATATAATTCTCTAGCATTATTACATGCGTATTTCATCATTAAGATTTAAGCTTTTGTTTCTCATCATAACCGATTATAGTAAATGATGCATAGAAATAGGTTACTTCATGAAATTATCAAAATTAGTTACATATTTTTTAATCTGTATATTTTCATTCGCACAAGAAGAAGACTATTGTGAATAAACCATAATTTATATTTGCTGTTTCCGAACTCATTGTTTTTGTGTTCTTCCGCAAGGAACTCCACGATAGTTTCATAATTTTTAATCAACTATTAATAATAAGAGCTACATGATTTTTCGAACTGAAAATGAAATTATTTATAATCAGGATTATATTTTATTATAAAATAATTGGATCAGTATTCATTATGTTATTCTGGTTAAAATGTATGCATGAACTACATTGCACTTAGTATGGTATTTGATTGAACTGATAAATTTGTTTTACCAATTTTTCTAATGAAGAAACTTTTCAAACATACGATAATAATAATCCATTAAAAAATAAAAAGTCAAATCGAAATTCCGGGCGCTATGTGTACATCAAGAACAGATATTTCTACTAATGGCGTACCATTAATAGCAGGGGATGTTCCAAATTGAACTACGAATTGGGATATTTGAAATAACTCAAAATTCGACACTTTGTGACAAATACAACCAGCCAGTAATATTTCATGTGACACAATTAAAAAAGCAGCATTGCTAAAAATGAAAATCAAACCTAAAATATTTAACAATAAATTACGAAGCGTAATAAAGCATAAAAATGTCACTGTCGTTGTAAATTTGGGTATAATTAAATTGTTATTCAGATATTTAATTATATCCGTCATTAAATTAAATTATGCAATAATTAGGTGCGCGCGGTTGTTTGTTTGAGTGACCGGGCCCGCGCGAGCGTAGGATAATTGCAGCGACAGCAATTACGGCGGCGCGACGCAGCGGCAGCGGCGGCGGCACCGGCGCAGGGCGCTTCCCCATGGCCCCGTGGGCTGTGTCAACGCCATCGGCCGCCGACATGTGACCCTCATCGCCTCTCGCCTCCGCAGCACAGCATGCGGGGCAGAGGGAGCCCAGCTGGGGAGAATATCGATTTACTCAACGCACAAGGTAGGCATCTTTAGTCTTGAAGTCAATTATTACTACAAGAATTTTAAAAAACTCAAGTAAATGAATTTACAGAATCTATGACAACGAAACAACAATTTTCGCTCCCAAGTTATTTGTAAAAAACTGACTTGTCAATTTGAAGTACACAATTTTACGATACAAATAAATAACATAATATTCTTAACTAAGAAATATGATCTAACTTGTTAATCTTCATATTCGTTGTTAAGTGTAACAAATGGTCTTCTAATAAGTACCACAATTGTTTTCCAACAGCGACGTGGAAAGAAGCTAACGAAAATTATAAGAATATCATTTCCCACGAATAAGTAAAAAGCCACAGCAGCAATAAGAACAGCAGCAACTTCCTCTCGACAGAACGTCAGGCGCCGTTGCCTCGCATATCAGCGGCACGACAGAGGAAAAACCAGGGGCTCGGCCAATCCTCCACCGCGCTCCAGTAAATCGTGTGATTGTGCGCGCTGTCTCCATAACTCAACGCGCAAGGGGTGTGAGTGGCGTGAGGGGGCGGGGCCCTCGGGCAGCGCCTGCACCTTGCGGAGCGCCCCACCGCTTACAACCTGAACTGTCCAATCGCCGCCCGTCACAAGCGTAGGAAGCAAAAACACCGCAACAGCCCGGACAGGAAGAGATGCAATAAGAGGGGAGCGCGGCCAGGGACACGGCGCGGAAAGAATGAGCACGGAAGATGGGAAGGAGATGAGACGTGGATGGGATAGTAGAATAGTGTAGTATAAAGGAGCAATGACTTCCAGGGCTGGGTGGCGGTAGTGGTAGTGGTAGATAGAACCACGTTTTAAGATGGAGGGGAGATATATATTAACATTTCCTAAATCTGCATGATAATTACAATGAAGGCATAGATGCGCAAACACTGGAACAGAAAGTAAAGCTGAAAGAGATATTCGCTACTATAAAGTCGATCATGCACAAACACTATGGTGAATAAATCGTTAAAACCTCTCTTAAGAGAGATCTACAAAGATTAAGAATAAGAAGAAAATCAAGTTCTAAAACCAGCAAAAACTGAATTTTTTCCCCGTGGGATAAGAATTACGATTTTAGTGTTTGCTGTGTGATATATATATATATATATATATATATATATATATATATATATATATAGAGAGAGAGAGAGAGAGAGAGAGAACGAAAAGTCCCAATAAGACAAAGCAGAGGGCAAGATTGAAAACACAATTTAACGCAATTGTCAGAAATACGGAATTAGTGGAAGATTCTTTATTCTCCAAGCGCATCAAGTTGACAACAGCAGAAGCTACCCAGACAGGCCAGCGACAGGGGCAGAGTAAAATGCAAAAGAAGCGGGGGCGACCATGATGCAAGGAGGAATTCCGTCATTCCTTGCGGTTGAGCGGTTGATGGCGCGGCCAGTGAGTTGCGAAGGCCGCGGCGGGGCAGGGCGGGGTTGGGCAGGGTGATGGGCAGCGCGGGGCAGGCCTGGGTGTCGGAGGCTCCGTGGAAGGGTCGGGGAAGGGGCGAGGCGAGGCGCAGCAGCGGTTGGATAATAAAAGGGGACCATCGATCACGGACGCTCCTCGCGCCTTCGCACACAAACAGGGCGAACGGACAATGAAGAGCCGCCGAGCACGGCGGGGGGACGCGGCGAAACGAGGACGCGGCCAGCTGAGGCGTGGCGAGTTCGGCGTCACGAGGGCGCGGTGCGGACGGAATGGCACGTTGACGGGGAAGACTGGGAAACGATCGAAACGAGGAAGGATGGCCTAGTATAAAGTGACTGATAAACGTATTCACTGATTGTGTTTAAAGGTTGTGATATTTTTTACGTAGTTAAGCCATAGTAAAATTTAAAAAGCGTAAAAAAGAGAATGGACGCTTAAATGCAGTTGTGGGCACAGACTTCGACAGCTTACGTGTACAACAGTTATCGTGGGCACAGACAGTCTATAGCTTAAGTGTTTTACCGATTGGATAAGAAAGCATTTGATATGACTTTATCCATAACAAAAAAGAAGAATGCACTAACGAGTAAGATGCCATTTTTTTATGTGAACACACCATTTATGTAAAGGTCTATTACACTCGATCTCTAGTTTGCAATTTATTTTTAAATTGCACTTTCATCAATATGCTACCTGTGTACAGTACTCTACACATAGTTATTGAAATCGGAGTTAGAATTGCATAGTAAGGAAATCTGTAAACACAGTGTTTCGAAACCTATGAAACATGACCTGATCACCGACCAATGACCGTCTTTGAAGTCAATTGAGTTTTTTATTATATTTTGTTATATTCGTCTGAGGGGTAAAAGGTTCAGAATCATGCTTATTTCACCCAAGTCGTTAGGTACAGCAATTTGTGGCGACGAATTCACTTGTATCTTGTGGTATATTACGAAAATCCCTATGAGCACTGACCGCATACAATCCGCATATCTAAGTGTGATACGAAGCTAAGCAATCTATGAAATGCAAACGAACTCACCTATTCACAACTTAAAACAGCTACATTGAAGTAATGAATGAATGAATGCCTTATTTTACGTGGCGAGGCTCAGGCCATGAGGCCTGCTCTTCCGTCTGACCACGCGCAATTCGTTACGGTCCTTTCACCTACTAGGGAATAGAGAAGGTATTTGGGCGTAGGAAAGAAGGTATTTGGGTACTTGGGCGACGAAACAGGCAATTTGAATTTCGTTTAGAGGCTACATTTAGGCTTCAGGATCTTTTACATGCAGTAAATCTACTAACATGGGACAGTCGGCTTTACTTCCCCTCCGAAGGATTTTTTCGCCCTTAAAAATCCACGGCTTCGGGTTTGAACACGCAAACTTGGATATGACAGCCCGATACGCTAACCGTTACACCATCGCCGCTGCCAATCGTAATCGTAATTTTCACTCATTTTTACGCCACTACGTGTTTGACTCTTAAAAAATGAACACATATTCATAAAACCGTCCCCAGGATGGACTGAAAACGCCCACCGGAAAAAAGCACTCGACCATTTTTATCGATACTGCTCACGAGAATGTTACGTGAAATCAGACCCACAATCACAGCGAATTTTTGCGCAAGTGCGACACAACCGCAGAGGGTAAAGCATTAACCTCGGCGCCAAAAATAATTACGAGCCCGTTTCCCCCCTACTTGCCGCGCAATTCCCCTAGCATTTTACCCGCTTATGACGTCATCCCCCTGCCGCGCAGACAAGCACGGCCACGCGGGGGTCACTGCCGCCGCCGCAGATTGTGGGGGATATGGGAAAACCGCCCGCTCTTTTTCATTACGCTGCACAGCATTGTTGTGGGTAGAGGGCGTGCATATCGCCAACGAGCCCCGCTGCTCGGCGACCCCGGAGTTTGCGGGGCTTCGTGCCACCTCATTCTAAGTTTACATACAGTTGGGTTTCACTCATTACCATAGCTGCAATTAAGGAGCCTTGTGCGAAGACCGAGAGTGAGGAAGAGGGCGCAAAGGACTAGAACTCTTAGGAGAAAGAGAGAGAGACAAAGAGACGCAGCGGAGATGGGGCAAAGGAAGGGGAGGAGAAATTAGGGGAGGCAAAACCGAGCCTGGTTCTTCCTTTGAAGTCGACTTTCGGCGAAGTAACGAAACTTGGTTTGCAGTGTTAACAGGAAACGGGGCCAGGCAAACGGCGAGAAAACGGAGGAGGGTTTTAATGGAATGAGGAAGGGGAGTGTTAAGATGTGGGTTTAAGGAACATATGGCTCCCCATCGGGACTCGCTTGTCAAATTAAACTGAAAGACTGACGCTCGAGTTGGGGGAGAGGAAACAATCAAGTGTAGCGATGGTCTAAAAAGGAAGTATCCATACTAGTTCAGTGCTCAAATTCTGCTGCAATTCGAAATAAACTGAGAGTAAAAATGTGCGCATTTCGCGTGTCTCAAAGTCTATAGGATTGGAAGTAAAACAATACAACACACAGGGAGAATAAATTTTCATTTCATTCTATGTAGGTGAAGAGTAATATAGTTTTAAATATATCTCCTTCGTTGGAAAATACATGTTGAAAAAACAACTGTTGTTTTGAAATTAGTGGTATATTTATTATTTAAAATTTGTGTCAGTAAAACACGTAATATTTCTTCACTTAACTTAACGTAATGTGTTTGGTGAACATCACATACAAGTACAAAATATTCATATTATTACATCATTCTGTCTTTATTTCTAGGTAATAAGGAAGGATAGAGATTTGTGTTTAAGGAGAAATAATAAGTACAGCTGAAAATGTCGCGAATGGTAGATTATAAGATTAGATTAGAAACCAGTAATATAATATCTACTCATATGTTTTTATAGCGTACAATACTATACCGCTAAACTAAAAGTAATTCAGAATCTTTTTTTTTTTTTTTTTTGGAAAATACTATTTCAAGAGTGAGTTATCACATTTTGCATTATTAAAAGTTCACAAAATATTTTGAGATATCTAAAGAGGCAATTTAACCAAAGGTAAGTATACTTCAAATTTTTAGTGATAAGGAATCAAGAATAATTTCACACATATTCTTTAAAGATCTTTATAAGCATATTTTCTTAATATTTATTTCTCATCACTCGGGACCTCGCAAAATTTAACTGTTGTAACATTGTATATGTCTTAGAGAAGGAAATTTTTGATATTAGTAAATTGTTCATATAATTCAGTCATTCCGTTGTGAACGTATTTTATGTATAATGTATCAAAATTGTATCACCAATATTCAGACAACATTCACAATACCACCTTTCGTAATAATTGCTTTTTAGCTTCGTAGTTCAGTTAAAAATGCATCCACTTGCATCCGACCGCTGGAAACAATTCAGTCGCAGCCTCCAGCGAATTTTCGACCATTACCTTGAAGTTGAGTTTAAGCGCGAAACGATGTGGGGCGAATTTCGACAATCGACTGGAGGGCGTCATCTCCATCGAACTCTATTCGCATTGCGACAAACAGCACCTGCGGCGCGGCTCAACGCGCCGCGCCGCGGTGCGGCACGAAGCGACGCCTCCGCGACAGCGCGAATTCCTCAGGCACAGATGGCAACGAACGTGCACCCCCGCTCCTCCACCACCCCGTACCCGCGGCCACCGCGCCTAGGCTCCTGTCACCACTGCCATCGCCGCTCGAGCTTCTGGCAGCGTTTGTCGCTGTAGCCTCTTCTGGCTCTGCCGCGCCATCACTACCCCTTCTACCTCCTCGTCGCTTAAGGGTTCCGTTTCTATTTCTAAGATGCTTCCCAATCCACAAGCACTTGGTTTCTTTCTGCAAGTCTGCCACGATGGACGAATTAAACTCTTGCTTTTTCTGATGTATCTCATTTTCGTGCCATTGCTTATTACTTTCGTTTTTGCCTTTTTACATCTGAACTTTTTATCCTCGCTTTTCACTAACCCACTCTCTAGTTATCACTACTTTTCAAACCTACATCTCTTCCAGCTTTTGTTCACGACTCCTCACTGCCCTGCTACAGTGTTCGGCATCTTTCTTACGCTTCAGTTGCATTCCAACTGCCTCAGTCTCTTTTACTGTTTTTTTTCAACTGCAAGTCGCAGTCACCTCAAACATACTCGCCGTCACCGTCGTTCCTGCTACATCTCCCTGCCTCCTCCTCTCTGCGCGAAGAGCAGCGGCGCCTTTGGCGGGGTTCTAGCAAGCTGTCACCAGGCGGATTGAGGAACAGCTGCTGCACCGAGGAGGAAGATGACAACGAGGGCGCCGTGGCGTCTCAGACCCGACTCCGCGGCGGGGAAGGGCGAAGGGCCAGACCGGAGACTGGGACGGGGACGGCGACAGAAGCGTGCGGCGGGTCGCATGGGGAGAAGACGCGCCAATATCAACCCCTTCCGCCCTTCCGTCCGTCCTCTCGTTCGCTCTTCCGTCCACCACCCCTCGCCCCTGCTCGCCCGCTCTTTCGGCCGGGCGGGCGGCCGGGCGGTCAGCGCCGGCGCTCCTGCGAGTCACGAACACCCCTGCCCCGCCCCCTCCGGCTCCGAGCTGGATTTGCATGCGGGTTATTTACTCGCGTCGGCTGCATACGAAGTAGGCGCCCTAATCCGTCAGGCGGCGGTGTGTGAACCCGTACCCGATTATGAACGCCCGTCCTGATGCATCGGCGCACCCATGTGCCGGCCGAAGACGGACAGACAGACACATAAGAGACGTGGTCGGAAAACAGAATACGTGCCATTTCGTCTTACCGAGGAAGTAAGTTGTAAATAAGAAAACAGTACAGTTTTGCCATTCAAAAATGTTTACCACCAGTCATTTCGTGAGTATGTTCCTTAAAATTGTACATTTCCTGATGGATAGCGTTGAAATTTTAAGTTTTTTTTTTTATTACTATTTTCCAGAACACTCGTGAATGTGATACTTCCTATTTTATAATTTTGTTTTACAAATGAATAATAAATAATTTTTTAAAATTCATAAGCTAATGTCTGCAAACTAATAAATACAACTTAAGTATGACATGAATTACATTTAATTAAGTTGCATAAATATTTGTCTGCTTGAATATATTTTACAATTAAATTTGATAATAATTTGATAATATGAAATTCTTAATTTAGCTAGTTTACACAAGCTAGAAATTATTATAACCTATATGAAGCTGGTGACAATGTACGGCATACCAAAACATTTTCTTCCCTCACTGTAGTTTAGCTTTTCTGCCTCCATTGTGAATTGTGAGCATCAAAGAAATGGTCCTCAACTGTGTAGGGAGCGATATTGCTTAATTTTTACATTTTTGTGGCTTGGTTGCGTTCTTAATGATGCCATACAGTTGAGAAATGTATTGCATTGAGAAAGAAACCTCTAGATTTAATATTGGACGACAAATCTGAAAATAAATTTGAACTAGCTGATTTCTTGCGACCTCATCAAACTCAAAGAATAGCTATAGAAAATATAGAAAACCTCTACGTATTCACTATTCGGAAAATCGAAAACCCTAAAACTTTGTTTCATGTCGTTCATGTTTTTGTTTTTGAACACTAATAAAATGAAAGAGGTTAAAACTTCTGGAACAATACAATCACTATTCACTCTGAACATAGATTTAAACACGTTTCTGAAAATGTGATTGAAATGTTTTATATTTACCGATATCCGGGCATGTATGTTGTAGAGGAGAATAGCAGCAAATCCTGTTATCCACTTAATTTAAAAATGTAATACAATACATGTAACTATAACACTAAAATTTTTGTAAAGGGACACGTTTCAAACGATTGATGTTTATTGCGTGTATTTAAACTCACTAATCTTTGAATTTAAATTCAATTAAACTTGGAACTTTAAAATCTTGCTATCTTTGCTTCTCTATCCATAACCTCACACTTACATACGCCTGCTTTGGCTAGGCCAAGACCTTTCTGAACAACACCCTGACACAATGAAACTACAAAATTTACAAATTACAGCAGATAAGCGTTCATTATATTGATTTAATGATTTTGCTATCATTGGATGTTTATGTTATAAAACTGGTCACTATTTGAAAGCGACAAAATATCTGAGGCGAAATACCTTTCATTTAAAAGAAATATCATACATTTTGGTTGAGTATAAATCTAATATTTGTTTCTAAGTTAAAACTGTTAAGTGTTTTAAATATAAAGATTTCTGTAATTTTCAAAATATCTGAGGTTTAATAAAAATGGGAGCTATACAATACTTACAAACGTACTTTATTGTATTCGAGCGCAACAATTAAGAAAAACAGCCATTTCCGAGAAAATGTTTAAAATGCCTCGGGACGTCATTAACCATACCCCCGTCCTCAAATTAAAATATCTTCACAGTCTCCGGAACGACCGACTAGTTCTTACTCCTGACGTTTCAGAACAAACGCTTCTAACCTGATAGAGTTATGCCTAAACGCACTCCCATTCATCTATACAGAGATCTCGATTATAGGATACAAATTGCATGTAATTCCTCGCCATCTGGGCCAAAATCTTTACTGTCTTTGGAAAAGTATTAATATATTTTACTCTCAACGTGTGTGTGAAGTTATAGCTGAAAATAACCTTAAACCCGTATTTTACATCCGAAAATTCGAGATCGTATTGTTGAGGTAGCTCCTATAATTTTCCATTGTTTTAGAGAGGAAAGATAAAAAGATTGTTTCTAAATCATATAAAATCGGATTCAATTGTTTTTCAGTTTTTGGCTGCCTGACGGCTTATCTGGATAAACTGAATGGCCAAACAAATTTCGAAGGATATTTTGACCGAAAGAGTATTTTGTCGAGCACAGTTTGTTTCTAATCTTTAATTTAGCTTTTAATTAAATTTTGTAGTTTTGAACTTCAAAACAAGACATAAGTTATTGTCCATATGAGGTTTCATGCAAACTACTCACGTACCCGTTTCCCGTTCTTTGAAGAATAAGTGGACACATTTTCAGTGTTTTTGCAAATGTCAGCGAAATATTACTAAAATTTTATACATTTTCCTACTAAACGTATTTTAATTCATTCCTCTAATATCTTTAGAATCCAATATATGAAAGAACAAAATTGGCAATTACTTCCGCCGTAGTGGGGCAAGACCAGGCAAGGCGAGGCCAGACGGTAAGAGAGTGGGCGTGACGGTGCGAGAGGATTTGAGGAGAGGAATGGAGGGGTGCGTGGTGAAGTGAGACGGGGAGGAAAGGAGGGGGCTTGGCTGAACGGCAAGTTGCGTGCGCAATAGTGAGGTATGGTGAGATGACGCCAAGAGAAGCATCGTAGGGGTGTAAATAAAAATAATTCCATTTTCCTGGGAAATAAATGACTGATAAATAAACGACCGAGCAAGGTCGGGTTACTGCCGCTAGTCTCTTGTTATAATTATTTTTCTATTTATTCTCAACACTTTAATGAATAATAAATAGTATCCATGAAATAGATTACGTATTCTAATTTTTAAAAAATCAAATTCTGATCATAAAACCAAATAAAATCTTGAATTATGCTTATTAAAATTAACTATAAATTTTCATTATGTCCATTCATGTTTGATTCTAAATGGTTGTCAACTGTCTTCATCACTCATACCGCATAAATGGGATGTGCACAGTTAGGGCTCAGGAAAACAGATGTTTCAATGGTGGTTGTATTCGCTTATTACAAAAACGCTGCTTTTAAACCCAGTAAAATGCAGCACGAAACGCCATTTAATACTGCTCGATGACGAACGCAAAAAACGTGTTATGTGTGTAAAAATACAAACAATTCAATATAAAATATTTACATGGAGCTCGCATAAAACAGTACTTAGCATGTTGCAGCATTTCAATGTTTCTCAACGACCGTTAGAAATGTCACAAGAAATTCAATATATTTCTAGTGGGGATGACAATGTTAGTAAACGGTGATATACTCTAAATGTAGCTGTTCTATCTCAGGAGAATATCAATGTGGAAGCAAGCATAATCCAATGTAATTTACATATGTACGTACGAAGAACTTAAAAGTCAGAAAGGAAGTTTCATTACATTATCTGGAAATGGAAGACATCATAAAAATTGTAATAATTTATTTTAAAATTAAATTAACGATAATCGTAACGTTACGGCAGCCATCCGTCCACAGTATATTCGCTAACACAAAAATAAATTGTTCTATTAATAGTTTGCCTCTCACTAAGTCTCCACATGTCATTTCATTGTGTCTTTTAATTGTGCTTCATTTCATTATCAAACTGATATTACAATAAGTTCCAGAAAGCAAGTTCTAGTATTATTGAAATTTAATTTAGTGGTGGTGCAAGAGCACGTAATTACTTGCATTATTTATAACTTTTGCAATTTTTCAAAAATTCAAAGAGTTCATTAAAAATGAGACCTTCTCTATTTTCTAAGTGACTTTTGATCCTTGCGTGGAAATATTTGGAATTCTGTTGACAAAAAAACATAAATTGCATTAACATCGGACAGAAATATCGCGAAAATAAATCTTTTTAAAAAATGTTTAAGACTTTTTGTAAGTACGTATTTTTATATTACTTTATATAAGTTACATTTCGTTTAAGAAAAATCTGTATCATTAACATTAATTTTTGCTCTATTAAGATTTTTGCATTTTTCAAAAATACAGAATTGAAAATACAATCGTCGAACATGTAACCAAAAATAATTTTTTATCACCCATTGCTACATATGAAGAAAAAATTAAAGAAAATTGTTGGAGCTGTTTTTGAGAAAATAATTGTTTTGAAACTGCCTAAAATCCACCGTATCACTCTGAAGACAAAAAAAATTGGAGCCTTTTTTTAAGAAAATTTTGTTCAAGCTTCATGTAACCTACCTCCAAGTATCAAAATAACGTTTCAAATCCGCAGGTCCTTGAGTTCGTCTAGATCAATTGAGGAATATTAGTTTCGAAGAAAATCGTCTGAACTGTTTGACCACTAGCGTTGACCACAGACGGATGGTCAGACGTATTACTGTCAATCGATTTCTCGGTATCAAGAACCCACAAAACATGGACTCTGACTACCAAACGTGGTAGAGGTAACATGAAGAATTCTTAACGACCAATTGATGAAATATTTGAAGGCAGGTTAACGGGACTTGGTCATAAGTAAACACGAACTATAAGTTAGTTGTTTGCCGACGTTTCAGAAAATGTATTGCTATCCTCAGGGCTGAATAAAATGATGAACGAAAACAACACACATTTACTATAATACTACCAAACATCCACGTGTCATATAACAACAATCCTGTCTGCATTTACAATATCTTGTACAAAAAACGTTACATACCTTGCAACCAAAACATGAAAACATAATTAATACATGTGCTGAATGCTTCTCCATTTTAGGCACCTCTCGGGGAATGAGAGACACACAATCCTCCTCACCACACCAACACCATGACCACAACACTCTACTAGTATCATATTCAACATTCCAAGGTTCAGGAATAATATACGTCGTTAAATAGTAAATCGATACTGATACTGTAATGCAAATGTATGATATCGATACTGTAAAGTATTTCTACTAGATTGAAAACTTGGCTGTTCCATTTCCACTGCCATGAAAACTTAAAATCCACCTACAGACAGACAGCACTAATATTAATGAAACTGTCCAATTGGACAAGATGACACACTCTTACTTGCTTAGATTCTAAGACACTGTTTATAGTAAACTTCGTTAATAATGAGCACACAAGATCTATATTATACTATTTTTGCTTCTTCAGTTAAGAGCAAGAGTATAGATTGACCTTATACATTATGATAATCACTCCTCCAATGAGGTGCTAGAAACACTAGCTGTATTATTCATGTGTGAACAATTGTCGATGCACGAATTGTAGCCAAGTGAACAGATTTTCACGTTCGGAATTCGCTCTCTGTTCGGCGTTTCTTCCTCGCTGTGGGAGCGCGGGCGTATGGGGAGGAGATCTCCTGCATGGAGGCAGGGACTGTACCGCGCTTCGGCGGAGGTGTCGGCAGGCTGCCACCTGCCCGTGCGCGCAGCTAACAGAATTGCCTGGGCTTAGGCTCGGGGGCTTTGGTGGCAGTGGTGGCGGGCGGGCAGGCAGCGGGCGGCGGAGGCGGGTGCGCAGCTTAGGGCGACGGCGGCGGCGGTGGCGGCGGGCGAACGGGAGCGCCAGGCGGCGAATTCTGCCGCTGGGAGCGCCCCTGTCGCTCGGCAATGCGCGGAGGGGAAGGGAGAGGCGGGGCTCCGCGGGGGTGGCGCCTATTACGGCGGTGATCAGAGCCCGCCCTGGCCCGTCCCCATTTTCGTTTCCGTCTTCGTCCCCGCCGCTCCTGTCTCTGCACGTTGCATGCGACGCGCTGCTCGCTGCCGGCCGCCGAAGCTCCAAACGCGCGTTCCCGAATGACGTCTTCAAACCGAGCAGCACACGTCGCGAGTAGTTGGAGACGATGCGTGTCGACTCCACGATAAATATAAATGTATAGTTTATCCGTTTTTGTTAAATGAGTATTTCGTAATGTGACGTATTCAATCATTCATCTGTATATATTTACGTAATGTCTAATTCTGTTTATAATAGCAATATAATTTAAAGAACATATTAAGAGTTCTTTTAAACGTTTTTTTACGAAATTTACATTCTGGGAAGAATCGAATAAATTGTGAAACTGTTCTGACTGAAGTTCTGACTTAAAACAGAATAGTGTCCACTGAGGAATTAATGAATATATAAGTAAAATTACGTGAAACTGAATCAAATGTGCGCCTAATATATTGCAATTAATCGCAAAAGTTGATAATTATGTGGTTCAGCAGTTTTTGTAACCTTCCTACTTTCTCGCAGCTGCTTACGCAGTATAGAGAAGGTATTGTAATGCTGCGGGAAAAAACATCGAATTTCAACAGAAAACCTCTTTGACGGGACCTTGGAAAGGAAACAGTAGAATGATGTTGCCCCTTTATAGTAAATTACATCCACTAACACGTTCTATTTTCAGAAGCCATGTTTTGTGGGCCCTTGATACTGAAAATAGATTGACTGCAAAACGTCCGTCCGTCTGTGAACAACCCTAGCGACTAAACCGTAAGCAGGATTTTTACCAAAATTGATATTTTCTAATCGATTTGACTGAAGTCGCGACCTCTTGAATTTTAAATCAATATGTTAATTTTGGAGGCTACTTTTCATGAAGTCTCTGGGATATTGTCAAAATTTTCAAAAAAATGACACAAAAATTTTGTGATTAAATTTTGATCTCTGCTAGCGTAGGGAGGCTTAAGAGAATGGTTTAAGTGTGATCTCCTTGAATATTTTTTCGGCATCATCTTACAAATACAATTATAAAGAAATGTTTTTATTAATGACACGTGTAAATCAGAAACATATTTAAATAATGCAATTTTAAAATTTTCGGAAATTTGAGTATTTTTGGAATTTTGTGCCAAATATAGGCAATTTTTAAATTTTAAACAATTATTTTCTCTCAAACAGCTCCAATTTTTTCTTTACTTTTTTCCTCGAATATTTACAAGTACTGCAACAGTTACATTTATTTACGTCCGTTTCATTTATAAAAGTAAAAACTTACTACTGTTCCTGACAATCGAAATAAATGCAGATACACACCAGAGACCCTTCGTTTGAATTTGTTGAATGAGATATTTTCAAGTTATAGCTGATGTGCTAGTAGGAAAGAATTTGCAATATTTCAATATTACGTAGCTGCTTTTAAGAGTGCGGGAAAGTATGTGCTGTTGTAGCACCGCTAGTTTTAAAATTGATTATACGCCATAAACAATTCCGAAAGAATAAAGGTTTTTAAAAGTACGTTTTCTCACCGATTTCTGTAACTGCATATGTTTTTGTGTTTGTTGCAGGTGGTAATCGTCTATGAATGGCCTTCAAGTAATCTTAAAATTTGAAAATCAACGTTTCACTGATATCTTTTAACAGTAAATATGTTTTCATTTGCAGCTAAACTTTTATTTTTGTTCTACCGTCTTTTTCTATCGTGATACTCAAACTCAGAATGCAGCGCTAAAAATAAAGAGATAATCTAACGAAGTGTTTGCATCGCTTCCAGAAACAACACGACACCACAACAACGTTACAAAATATCCGAGGAGAAAAACATAATAACGAATTCACGAGCTGTGAGTTGCGATATTCCGGTACGTTAAGAAACACCGATCGTAATGCAGATGTTATCATGGACATCATGTATCACTGTAGTGGAAGAGCGCTTCAGATATGGCAGTACATTCTTTTTTCTCACACTTCGAAAACTTGAAAGATAAGTCTGGCGACAAGTTTGTTTCCCAAACAAGAAAATGCATTTTTAATTTAAGTCGCCTATCTCGTTTCATCTTTCATTGAAAGTAATTTAAATAAGTAATGAATTTAAAATGTTTTAAAAGGATTTTTTAAAGGGCTGATGATTGGTTATATTTCTATTCCACTACTAGTTCATTTTCTTTACAATAATATCTGAAATGAAAACTATTTGCCAACTTTCATTTTTTCATCGACGTTTCCACTTGTCATTTTGCGGTTCCAGCCTTCTCTATCCGCCCATAGGTCATCGTCCAATCTTCTTTTAACGCATGGCTTCAATTATTCCTGAATTCCACGTTATACAAGGCTTTCTTTTCATTCTTCCCGGAGAAGTCCAATCGAGGACATTCTTAGACCATCTTGAATCTGATATTCTTCTCAGATGGCCATACCATTTTAGCGTTTTACCTCCTAATCTGTCCACAACATTACGTTTGCTGAATCCGTTCCCTGATATCTATGTTTCTAATTTTCTGCATTCTAGAAATTCAGCAGCTCCTTCGTAGTTCATCCATTTCTACTGCACACAATTTCTCCTTCTGACATTCCGTCACAGTTCAACTCTCTCCACCGTAGATATAGGTTAGAATACTGTCAATAATAGGCCTTACAATAATCTTTTTTGTTCTTACGTGAATTTTCCGACTTCATAACACGCCATTCAACATTCTTATGCGTCCTCTTGCCTGTTTAATGCGGCCAACAATATTCTTTACATTATTTCCAGACTTTTGCAGGATTGTATCCAAGAACTAAAACCATTCAACTAACTTAATCAACTTCAACTAACTTAATCAACTGCAAGCAACTTTTCTATTCGCAAATTTGAAATCTATCTTCATAAATATATGATGCACCGTCATTTATTCCAAAAGCGAGTTGAGACCTGACAGCTTGTCCCAGCTAAGGCGATGCCCCGCAAGGAGCGATATTTTCCACAACGGTGTCGGCCTCGGATCTCAAGTACCAGCTGAGGAGGAACACCGCCACCTCCCGGGATGTAAAACACACTACACTTCTTAGACTAATTACATAAGTAGATGACGCGTCAGGAAGCAATAAACACTCATTCATACTCAGTACTACATTAGAACCTTCTCCAAGAGGCATCATGGAGGAGACCAAGGGGCACCTTCGCGACACATCCGACCTCCCGATTCTCCGTTGTACCGTGCCCATGACATCGGGATTGCTGGCAACGCCGACGCCGCTAACATCTCGTGCCCTTGCCGCCTACTTTCTGTAGACACCATCACCATTTCTTCCTCCTTCCCTTCCTAGCGCTGCCGCCGCATTCGCGAACCCAACACGCCGCTTTCGCAGAGGCACGCCAGTAGGCACCTTTGTCTCTACCCGAAGAAATTCTCATTCGGCTAAGTGTTTAAAGCAGGAGCGAGCAAGCGCGCAAGCGAGGCCAGAATCGGGGAACGAAGCGCAGCCGGCGGTGGGCGCTGGAGAAGAACAACGAGCGAGAGGCGAGGACGAAGACGAAAGCGAGCGGAATCGAAGGAGCGCTGGTGAATTTCGACGGTGGCCTTGCGTCTGGGTCGAGCTCTCGTCTCGTGACCAATGATAAGATTCCGCAGGCGGTGCAACCGTGTCCGTAAAGCTAAATGTATGCCCTTGTGAGTCGGGATGCAAAATTTAAAAATCGGCAGAATGGTGTGAGATGTGCGTACCAATTATTAAGAGTCAATAGATGGATACGTTATAAGAAACTGACCAGAGACTACTAGAAAATGTGAACAAACATTCGAAACCACATTATTTAAAATATCACGTCCTGAAAAATCCTTTAGCAAGCAAATATTAATTGATGCCTACATGCATCGAAAAGGTTTATCTATTCATTACAATTATAATACAAATGTTCATCTCAATGTTAAAGATAAATATTTAGATACATACTTAATGTTAACTTATTTACTTCTACTATTATATTCACTTAGTATTATTTTAAAAAACTGCACAAATCAGTTCTTTCAGATGCTGAACAAATTTAGAGACATTTTCATGAAATGTACGAGTGTAGTCAGTATTATTTTTAGCCATCATTTTCAACTAATATTTTTTCTTGTAATGCAAGTATTTAGATGTGCATGATTTTAAAATAAATAATTGCACACGAAATTGACTTAAGAAAATCTTAAGGAATTTGTAGTATATTGTCATTTCATTTTGCGACAAAGTGAAAAGCGAATTCTTTGCATTTTCTTTAGCTTTCGTTTCACTTTTGCTTGGTGGTCATCCTACTCCCATCGGTTTTGAGCGCCCAACGTCAGTGTGCCTGACCCTCAAAATTATTTCACTGACTTCCACTAATATCACAAATGTAACCAATTTTATTATTTCTAGGATGATCATCCTGCCCTTCAATACTAATCCAGAAATCAGTGACATTACTGATGAAGCATGGAAAAAAATAGTCTCGAGCTAATGAAATGCTTCGCTTCAATACATAATGCTTGTATGAAGAATTCTTAATGACCACTGATGACATATGCGTGCCTTTAATAATGCTTATGAAATAAAAATAAAATAATCAAAGTAATAATACATAAAGTAAAAATTGCTCATATCTCTAAATTATAATAGTTGATTATAGCCTATTACAACAACCTGAACTTTGAATATCTCACTTCCTCCTCGAATCGTCGTCTCATCTTCGCTCGGACGACCTCGCCGTCGCCAGTGTTCCCCCGGATCCTAGCTCTTGAGCCCGCTGGTGGTGCCTGCGTGTCCATATGCTTTCATTCTGCCGTAATTTAATTTGGCTCCTAAAGCGTTGGCACCGGCGCCGCCCGCATCCGTCTCCGCCCCCTCCCGCCTCGCTCTCCTGCCCTCTCGTCCAGCTCTCCCGGGCCGCGCCACCGCCACTGCTGAGAGACGACCACTGGGCGACCTGGCACGGCAGAAGCCTCTGACACGGATGATCGACGCCAAGAAAAAAATCCTTTCCTTATTTTAGATTCATACAAAAAGGAAGAGTTGCGAAATTGAAATTACGACTTAGCCAGAATATGTTGATCGTCGTAGCCTTGTATGTTGATACAGGATAACAGGATGTACCTCACTTGAAGGTAACCCTTGTAATTTCATTGAAAAATTTACACAGAAAACCGAAGACTATCTCTGGCGGAAATATTATGCAAATTTATTTACATAACTCTGAGGAGACTCTGAGGAAACATTTTTTTCCTGGAACACTTGTGTACAATTAAAAAGTAGATTGTTACTCAATTTCTTTTACTTTATTTTAAAAATTTAAGAAATATATTTTATCCCTATTTTATTTTTAAAACTCATTTAATATCATTTCACTGAAATTGTAAATAGCTAGAATCAAGAAATAATGAAATGTTTTGAATTTCAATTTTTATTACATTTGCTCTGTTCATCAAGTGCCATGTTCTCCTGCTCGCTTCTACTATTTCTTCAGTTTTTAAAGAGAATGACTATAGCGAAAAATATTTTTCAACTACAGAACACTTTAAATGATACAATGTTGACTTAATTCAAACAGACACATTTCATATTCAATACAAATATATGTTCCAACAATACATTACCACATCGTTTACCATCTAAAAAATCGACATATTCATTGTGAAGTTAATGTCTCCATTTATCCAAGCACCGAAAGAAATTGACTCGAGCCAATGAAACGCTTCGTTTGAATATCTAATTCTCATGAAATAAAAAGGAAAATATAATAATAATAATAATAATAATAATAATAATAATAATAATAATAATAATAATAATAATAATAATAGTGCATTATGGCCTCTGATGTTACATGATCATTTCAAAACTTTTTATACCCATCGTAACTTATTGATCCAAGCGGCGGCTCCGGGAATGCCTTATGTCTACTTGCAAGCCGGCGACACCGAACCAGAAGCACTGCAGGGGCGCAGCGGAGAGACCCGAAGAGGTCTCTGAGGACGCTCTACCACGCCGTGCAACAGAAGCCGGGAATTAAGCGCCTGAGAATAAAGAAAACGGCGCGCACATATGTTTCCTTTTTTATGCAAACGACCCCACCGCTGGCGGCGGGCGATTGTTAATATAAAACATCTGCGACCAGCGAGACCGCGTGGCCGGACAGACCGAGCATGGGCACGGCGTTAAAATGTTTTTCTTTGCTAAATAAACGCAGAGGAAACCATGGAGCAAACAAAATTAAAAAGAAGCACCCCCTCAAAATTAACACGTGTGCCATAAACCGGCGCTTTAAAGCGTTTGGGGATGCAGGGAGCGGTTGCACGGTTTGTTTGTGGCAGAATCGCATCCGCGTTCTTCAAGCATGAATAGTATAATTGGCATTATTCACAAAATGCAAATACGAGCGCGCGGGGAATAATGGAAGGCAAATCGTATGCCGTATTATTGAAAAAATAGGAATATATACTTGTTCGCAGAATACATTGAATGTTCACAACTGAGTGAATTGCAAAGTTATGCTGAGTTCTCCGAGATTAGATATTTTAAACGATATAATTTTAATTATGAACTCACCAAATGTACAGTTTTCTTCTAAATCTTAATAACTCCGCTGTATTCTTTCACATTTTGTACAGAACAGTTAGAGGCTTTCTGCAAATTGTCATTCAAATCACTTACTTGCCTTATATTTAGAAAAACCGTATCATTGAATAATGTACTCATATTTTATATGGAAGTTCACATTTTCTTTGCAATAGATGTTCTTTATCCACATTTGATTTTCAACTCAAATTTCGTTTTACATTTGGAATAGGAATAAGAATTTTGAAGAACTTTATAAAAAAATACATGAATTACAATCAGAATTTATTAAAAACATTCCTTTTTCATCTATCAAATTTCGAGATCATCTGATAATATGATCACATGATATATCATCTGATGATATATATATATATATATATATATATATATATATATATATATATATATATATATATATATATATATAATCCCGTGACGTCACGGGATTATACAAACCCGTAACGCCACCATAAGCCACGAGAAAAGCCCAGAACACAGAGAAATAGGGTACGCGGAGGAGCGATGGTCCGAGAAAGCGACATCTACCCGCAGATTTTCGCACTCCGATGTCCGGTTACGGATAATGTTTTTTTTTGAGAGGGCGCGAAGGAGGAGAAAATTCACCCCTCCAGATTTTCCCCAGGCGGAGTCACATAAATACCGCGACGCGCTTCGGGAGAACTCTCTTTCGATTTCGACAGAGACGGCGACTCAACCTAATTCTTCTGGTTAGAGCAGGAGTATATTTTAACTTGCTTAGTTAAAACTGATTTGAGAAACGCGTTAATAAGTGTGATAGAGTTCAGAAGTGAAGTGCATGTACAGTGTTAGCACTAACATTACGCGAGAAAGCAAGCGATGTGATTGCTTGAATCTGAAATAGTTTCATACTTGAAATAAATTCGCGCAGAAGGACTTTAAACTAATTCCAGCATTTAACTTTGTACGCCACGACCACGCACGCTCAAAGTGTGGTATGTCGGCCGAGTGCTAGAAGTATCCAATTCAATAACGTTAGTTATTCAAAGCTGGAAGCGCGAACAACGGGTACGCGGCACGCAGAGGAAGACGTACGACTCCAGTGAAGACCCAAGCGTAAGTGAGAAGGACTTGGACCAAATACGTGGATGATACGAGCCCGGAGATCGAGAGAAGGGTCTGGAATTTGGACGAGTGGCGGAATCCGGAGATCGGGAGAAGGAAGTGGTACAACCGTGGAACATCGAACCAGTCAAGTGGCGCGGCGAGGACTGCGAGCGACCGAAAATCCCAAGGTTAACTGATGGCGAGCAGGAAGGAGATGTCGAGGTAAAGAACTGGCAACTTCTATGCGGCAATCTGTTGGGAAATCGTGTAGCTTTAAAATACCAGGCGAAGCGTCCTAAAAATAGGTGAAAGTTCCAAATAAGAAACTGGGAGAAATATTCCGAACGTATGAGCGGCAGTTTAGATTTCATTCGGTGTACGCACTAGTAAATTCGTTCGAATGCCATACCTTGTACAATTTTCCTAGAGTGAATTATGATTTTTCATGTAGTGTAAAAGTGATCTTATTTGAAAGTCATGCTGTCATTGTATTATGTCAGGGGATAATTAGTTGTTATAATTTGTAAAGGGTCCAATTTAAGTAACGTGTGGGTCACGTTCGTTCTTTTGTTTGAGTTCACAGCATTGTAATAAATGTGCAGCTTAAGGCTGACACCTGTGAACAGTCCATGCTAGAATAATTGTAGAGAATCATTTAAAGGGCCGTGCACGGATAACACTTAAGAATAGCAAGAGTTGAATGAGGTACACAAAAGTAATTCAGAAAGAGGTAGAAGCAAAAGAATAGTGAATAGTAACTATTGAAGTATTCAGGCAGTCGAGGTGACGCCTATACATTTTGTGGTTGTGTTCTTTTTGTTTTCTGTTTTCTTTACAGTGACCATCTACGCAAAGTGCATACTTTATTGTATATTTGTGCCACTGTGTAATTTTTTTTCACTGAATATATACTCATTTTACCAGAATTTTACCTAATTCATTGTGTCAAGGGTTCAGACCTTTCTCATACCCGAAAGATCCTGCTTCCTGAGAATTCAAAGCTCGCTTCACGAGCATACATTCTTTCACGCTCTATCGCCACCGGCTGGAAGGTGGTAGGTGGGCGTGAGTCACGTAACTATAGCGCCTCCTGTAACTTTTGAACGGTTCAAGTTTTTGCACTGCAGTTTTCACAAAAGTAGATGAGGGAATGGGGCTAATTTACACGTATTTATTTATATTTTACCACTTGTATTTTACGAGATACTTGACGTAACTTCGTTTTTATCAAATGAAACTATACATATTTTTTCAGTCTATCATAAAGAGCGTTAAAAGAAGAATCCAATGATATACATGAGTAATTTTGATTTTTTTGCGATTAATCTTTAACGGATATTTTGGATGTAACAGACCACCACAGAAGGTCACACATCGCTCCACCAGCACACGCGCGCTCGGGGAAGGCAAGGGATCTTAGTATTTCACGATACAAAACACATTCCAAATATTCACGAAACTGTTGCAGTTTTCCCCTGAATTATTCTTTCCATCCTTCCCCATTTGCAGATTTTTTGTCTTTTTTGTTGTTGAAGAAATTGAAGGATTAAAAATAAGTATTTATCGTATGTATTGTAATAAAATTGTTTATTACTTCAACTCCAGTTAATGGGGTTTTATATCACAGGATATTAATGGTATCTTGAAACAAAACATAATAAGAATGAATAAAGACCGTGCAAAGAATTTTTTTTATATTATGAGCAAACAATAATGTTAATAAGCGTAGAATAATAACACAGGTATAGAAACATCCATTAAGATAATAATTAATCACTAAAATAAAAATATATTCCCAAAATATAGTAAACAATAGTAAATAAAGGTAATCACACCTACATTACTACTCTTCACAAACTTGTTGCAATTTTTCCCAGAACTCTGCTTTCCCCCCTATCCATCCAGCCTATCGACGTTTGACTTCTTTGAGTGTCAATATTCTGTATTCCATGCAACAGTTAGTTGACGTAAAGCAGCAGATCTCGCTTAAGTGCCAAGGGAACTTGCGAACCGTCTGCAAAAGGGTTGAATTTCAAATACATTGCCGCATTTTCTCTTGGCTCTGAAAACTTGCAGTGAGAAACGGGTGACGACACGGTAGAGACATTGATTCATTTGGCGATTCAGGAAATAAATCATTATTCTTTAAAAACGTTCTTCTATACGAATCTTTCAGTATTTATAATTTTCGAAGTATAATATGAATTTATTAAGTGGAATGTTTCAGTAAGTAATTTGCGAAGACAATTTGAAATTGAATGTAACATACGTAACTCTGGATACACTGGGCAATCTATTAAGATAGATTGATAATATGCAGGGACGTAAAATATTGCTTTTTACAAAATTACATCATACAAACTATTTTCTCAAATAAGGTTACTCTGATACCTAAACAATGCATTCAATGCCAATGATAAAGTTGGAAAATAGAATAAACTATCTTGAATTTAAAATCCTTTAAACAAAGAGTTGCACCACAAATACAAAAACATCACCTCCGACTAACCTCTTGTTCACCCTTTCACAAAAAGCAAAACATTTCATAAAAAATGCAAACCCTACCAGAAAAATCAGATTCACAAAGCATCCACGAACTCGATATATATTTCAGCAAAGTCATCAATTATTCTGAACACTGTTCAAATAGGCGCTCGTCAAAGGCAGTAATCGCATTCAATACTCTCGTCTTTCCTTTCCAACTTCTAGCCAAGAAGCAGGCGAGAAGCAAATTACACGCGGAAAAGTTGAGAATTACTGCTTCCAGCGGAGGAGATTCGCCCTGAAACTGAAGCCGGCGGCCCCGCGGCTGTTAACGGCCGCGCCAAAACGCCTCGCGACGAAGACGAACAAAAAAGCTGCGAAACAAGAAAGAAATAAGAACTCTACATATGCTAGCGTCGCGGAGTTGTGTTTAAAAGTTTCGAGGGAAGGGAAGGGAAGAGAAGGAAGAGGGGGGGCAGCCGACGGGGTGCATAATTTTCCTGGGTAGTATTTTCTTGACTTTCTGAGGCAGAGAAAACTGGGACAGATGGGAGCTGCGTAGCTCTATGGAAGAAGGAACCGTTACTGCGGAGAGTGATTTGACTTGCACGTCAGGAGCGACTGGACAGGCGCGTATTCCAGCATCATCCTTCACTTGGAACGGGGTATTAAAATGATTTAATTAAGCAAAATTAATCTATATGAAATGAAAACGAAATCAAAGGAAATCCTCCATAAAGAGAGCTACTTTTCTCTGCTAATTGTGCCTTGTTCTTCGGGATAATTATTTTTTTACCATCGCGTAAGAACAAACACAACGAAACCCAATGTAATTTCCGACTTTAACTCACTACTGTACCCTTTTCTCTTCTCTCTTTTTATGAATTTTTTTTCTCTTTTGCTCCTTGGGACTTCTGTCTCGTTCTGCAGTATGTCCCTATTTTTCAACTGTAACCCGTGTGCAGCACTTTTCAAAGGGACTACATTTAATATGTCTGTAATTCCGCGAGAGTCATATTTCAGTTTGCTTTTTGTCTCCCCTTTTCTCCCTATCTTACAGGCAACTCATACAGAAAACCGCACGCAAAGGCATACACTAGCGACGGGGTCCAACGCCTGCCGACGGCCGGGTGGGGTAGGCAGTGATGCCTCGGCTGGGCTCCGTGAGCTTGGAAAAAAGAGAGCTGCCCCGGAGAAAAAAAGCCTAAAGAGAGCGGCGCTTGTGGTTTCCGCCCACCCCTCCAAGAGCAACTAGAGAGGGTGAGCGCGTGCGCCGCTGCCTTGCTCGGAGGCAGGAAATCGCGCACCGGAGGGGAAGAGGAAGCACCCCCCCCCTGTGCAGCCATGAAAGCCAATGTGTGCGCATTGTCATTCACTGTGTATTTTAGTAATGAACTAGATGCAACAAAGGATTTGCTAGTTTTTTCAGATTATTTTGTTTTTCCCTTGCCATAGAGTATGGATATATTCATTTATTCTCTTGCATTTTTTAAATATTTTCCTACCGTCAAGTATACCTTTCATGTGATTTCAAATATACCTCCAATTAGTGCGAAAATCTGCACATTGTAGTGATCTTCAGTAAGTTGGTGGATTTTCAAATATCAGCAACGTAAAAGAAAGAAATCTAACCCATTAACAAATGGTATCACCAATATATCTCCATTTAAGACGACATTCAATTCTGAGAATAAATAATCTATTATGACTTTTACGAAGTGTTTTTTCTAGATCTTGAACACGTTCAGTTCTAAGAATATAACACGAATAATGGCTCCTCGGTGGGTGAGGGGTTAGCTTACTGGCCTCTGAACCCCCAGTGCGCGGGCTCGATCCCGGCCGAGGAACCCGGATTTTCGAAGGGCGGAAAATCCACAGTAGCCATGTCACTCTTGTGGCATGTAAAAGAACCCTGGCAGGATGCCCGGCAAAATTAACCCTGAAATTCCATGAAATAACCATGAATAACCATGAAAAAAAATTTCCCTCCGACAACATCCCACCATCACGAGATCCCACTTTCTCCCAACCAGACAGTTCGGATATAGTTAACCGAGCCCGACATCTGGCGGAGAAAGTGAGAGTCAAATCCCAGGCGCAGACGGGACTACCCACGGGGTGCGCCTGCTTAGATAGAAGACCCCAGACCCGCGTCGGGGGTAGGCTTCGAAAGAAGCCTGGGTCGAAACACGGGTGCGGAACACTGCCTACGGGACGGGCAGTCTCTAATATAACCTATCAATATACATATATATATATATATATATATATATATATATATATATATATATATATATATATATATATATACGAATAATGCTTGAAAAAATATATTTCACTATTGGTAAGAGAAAAGACAAGGGAAACAAAATTTGTTGATGAAATTATGGACATATTATGTTTGCAAACTTACACAGAATTTTAAAAGTAATTAAGAAAGATAATAATTCAGAAAGAAATAACGCAAGCAGGACTCGTTCTAACATTCCACACTTCGTTAATCATTGTATTAAAAGTAGAAATAGCTCTATACTGGATCCCAAATACACTCCAGAACCTCAACTGAAATATTCTGGCATTGTAACATAGAAGCACTGTAAGACTGATGTGCCTATTATCACGTCGATTTAAGTTTATTGATTAAAATTGTATGCTCGTGTTTTACTATCTCGCTACTGAATAGGAAACACCAGACGAGCTAAATCTGGCCAAACCAGTCGGGACAAGCTCTGGTCTCCCGACATGTGTGGAAGAGTCGTGCACGAAAGTGTAAAGTGTGTGTAAGAATAGGGCAAGGAAGAGTCAAGAAAGATCGGGCGCAATGAGTGGCCCGTTCGTTACGATACTGCTTAGGCATTCGCCTCCTGTTGATCTGAGAAACCATGGAAAACTACAGATCAGAACTGACGGCCGCTATTATTCTTCTCCAGACAGCGGCTGAACTCGACCTAGCAATATAGTTAGGGTCGAAAATCCTGTCACCGTCGGGACTAGAACCTTCAGACTTCCCTTCACTGGAGTGAAATCAATTGATGCCCTGACCCACCTCAGCCGGTTCAGAATGAGATGACATTCGTAGTTTAAATATAAAGAAATAGGTAATTTAGTCGAGAGTGCTTAAATATTTGACTAAAACATAATATCATTATAAGAAGTTGACTTGTTCAAAGGTACTTGCGATGCCCATATCAACGCTTGTGATATCTCGAATAAACATTTTTCATTAAATATTTAAATTTTGTTAGTTATGTAAATAATGTAAAATACACGTTTTGTTGCAGTGTTGTTGTATTTTTGGAAATACACAACATATATGCCAAGTTAAAACCACACATTTTTCGTTCATTGTCTATTCTAATTGGCGAAAATTTAATATTTTTAAGATTGGAAAATGGGCAATGGAAATAGTGCTTTGTGCACCCACCACATTATTTCAACAAAAAATGCGTTTCATAAAGTACACCATTTCCATTACATATAACTTTAAAACCTACAATAAAAATATGAATGATCTCTTTCATGTTACACGAATCCCTATCACACCCTGCCTGTCGAGAACGAAAAGAGAACAACGAACCGCGAGACGTTATGAACAAAGCAAAACCGCGTGGTTTTAAATAGGAATGATTATCGCTGTACAAGGAATATAAATAAATTGCCGTAGGCATTTCATGGAAATATGTTTCTCAACCAGACAAGAGAGTTTAATAAAAATACCAATTTCAATTTATATGATTGAGGCCTATCAAAGGTATGCATCGCTTGGCCTGATAGTATGCATGGCCTGCATTGTCATTCAAATTACATTGGCATAAAATAACTTCATCCACCCTTCACGCATGGCGCGGAAAGGAAACACCCCGTAACAGTTCTCTTCTGATTTATCTCGGTTCGACGTCACTTCCCGATATCTACTTGCGTCGAATAAAAAAAAACTTTTTCCACCAGTGAACAGTGAATTCTCCAATATAGAAAGCCTTCCGGTCAGGCTTCAATACTCTGGATAATGTAAACTCAATTCAATATTTTGCTTCGTTCTATCTATGGAGCAGATCGAGCTTCTGTGTTTGCACAGTATGTAAATATATTTATCAAAATGTTACAAATTGGATATATATATATATATATATATATATATATATATATATATATATATATATATATATATATGTATATCGAATACACAAATATTTGTTCAGTATAGAAATTGATCATTCCGGGCGCCTTCCGGCCTCGTTCCGCTCGTGGGTGGCGCGCAGGGCTGCCAACGTTACAACCAATATTTGTTTTCCTGAGTCTCCCTCCGCGTAAAGGAAGACAGCACTCATATTATAAGCAAACTGGATGGGCAGCGTTGGCAGTAGGCTGATGCATTTGGACGTAAGCGCATGTTCCATTAATGCATTTTCCACATCACACTTGCGGAACTACGCGCATTAGAAACACATTTAAAGTTTAAATATCAATGTTGTGTTCATGCATACACTTTTAAACTGCTGTGAATACTCTAGTTTTAGACAAAGAAGAGATTTCATTTCAAATTTGACACTTCTTAAAATTTCATGCTTTCATGTATTTATCGCAAATTACGTAATTCTCATCAAAGTATGAATACTCGAGAATACTTCAAGAGTATTTCTAAAACGTAACTCGAGTCAGTCAACGTAATAAATACACGCGTAATAAACATTGGTATATGAGCCAGTGTACATGCTAACATTTTACTCTACA
Organism: Teleogryllus occipitalis; assembly: GCA_011170035.1. Taxonomy (NCBI): domain Eukaryota; kingdom Metazoa; phylum Arthropoda; class Insecta; order Orthoptera; family Gryllidae; genus Teleogryllus; species Teleogryllus occipitalis. The sequence goes on along the minus strand of BLKR01000043.1, from coordinate 1,003,781 downwards.
GAGGCCCCATTGTTATTACAATGTGGATTGAACAAAACTTGTAATTATTGCCATAAATGTATAATCAGCAACATGCATTTACACAATTAACTCTCCTTTGTAACAGCCATTCTTTGTGTTTGACTGTAGTACTCGATTTTATTATCTTAATATTTACTCTCCAACAAATGATCAATAACACCCTTATTATTTAGAACAAATTAATAAATAAAAAAATCAACGTATACTACAAATAAATGAACTCACAAAATTAATAATACATTGCTCATACCCGCAAATTTATCGAATTTAACCATACTTCTAACTTTCCTTAAAATATAAATGATACTAATAGTCCTAGGTCTATTCCTCTCCTGAATATTTGCTTCCATAACGTCACCAAACCGAACTTCTCTTACACATTTCTTCCATTCCTATCCACAACAATTTCTAACATTCTTCACGAAGCCCCCAATTTCATGCCTTTCAATCTGCTATACAAATACATTCGAATCAGAATTACTTCTGTTGTTAAAGTTACGAACATATGAAGAGTGTGCCTTTGCTCAAATACTGTAACCAAATGTATCATTCCCCTAACGCATACTTTTTCTCTTATCTTCATTTTTACTCTTCAAACTTAATGTTGAACTTAGAATAAAGCCTTCCAACATCGTAATGACTTTTTCAGAGTTCCTAGTCAACTCTTAAAAATGAGGAAAACTAAAATTATTTTTGATGTTCAATATTCACAGATTCTAATTATTTAATTTTTACAAAGAAAACGTATTCATTATCTCAAACAAAATATACCGTAATTTAAATCTAAAATACTCCATTTCACAACGTAATAAGCTTAATAATACACACGTAAAAACATTTTATGTCAGAACTAAACAAAAGTGTAGATATAAACGAAAAATCTATTTATCATACCCATAATTAATCGTAAGTGCAGTGGAAAACAATTCCAGAGGGCTACTTTTCAAAGTCTCACCTTATCTTTACAAATCAATTTGTAAAGAAAAGGTACATAATAAGAATTCTTAGCTTAGCTCCTTAGGTAAAGATATATTGAATTTTCGCCAAATCCGGAAAAAAATTAAATTCTTGTAACTACTTTGTGCCACAAGGAAGGGAAAACTGAGTTATTTTCAAATATAAAAGTGCGAAGGCCGCCCGCGAGCCATTGAAAGACCCGCCGCAGGAGCCCAGCGGCGGGACATCATCGCGCCCGGAGAGTTCGGGCGGGGGCCGAGAGGGAGCAGAGCGGGCGGAACGCGCGCCACCGTCACGCCTCGATCGGCGCGCTGCAACGCGCCACCGGCCGTACGGTTGTGCTGGCCGGCGAAGCTTCAGTCCGGAGGGGTATAAATGAGCCCTCTCAGGGAGCCAAAAGCAGTCTAGGCGATCCCGGCGTGAAGCGAAGTAGTGGTTTACGAGTGCAAGTGAAGTTTGTAGTGACCAGCAAGGCAACGTACTTTCTCTCCTGGATTTTCGGCGGTTTGGCAAAGTTAATTTTGGGCATCTACTGGCAAACAGAGACTAGGCATTCTTTCGGCACGTCTGGTTATACGGTGCTTGCGCTTGTCTATGGTATACTCTGTTGTAAAGTGTGTGGAAATAAAATTACTTTTTTTATGAACTTGGTCTATTGCTTTGGATATAACAAAGATATTATGATCTTGAATTACAATAGTAACATCAAGTGAAGTTAAAAATGATCTTTCAAAAAGGACAAATAAAGATTAGACAATAATTATTTCACTCCACAATTTAAAGAAAGATTCCCTTCAAACCAAACCCAAGCCTATAGATCTCGTTCGATCTTTCTAAGATGAGTGTAGTCGGCTACTTTAACGGGTTATTCTCCTCCGGCTGCAACTGGACATAGATGTGAACGAACACTTTGACCTGGCAACGCCGCTGAGTGTAGGCGATTTCGAACGAGGACGCCGAGGGCGGCCGAACGCAAGACGCGGCTGGAGAGGCCGCGAGGGGGGGGGGGCGGGGGAGACCGCGCCGAGGCCGTCCGATGGAGGAGCAGCCTCAGCTGAGAGCACGCAGTCATTTCCCGAGAACCGCTCCCGGCGGGCGTCGAACTAATGACCTCTTGGAGACACAAAGCGTTGACGCTCTAGCAGGCTGGCTGGGCGTGCGGGCGGGTGTGCGGTGGCGGGGACTCCAGCAAAAGCGGCCGGAGCGATGGAGAAGGCAGGGAACGGCGACGCGGTACGCTGTGGCGGGGGGGGGCGAGGAGGAGGCGGAGGAGGGAGGCCGGGCGGGTTACGGCCTGGGCAGGGCCGCTTGTGCCGCCTCCGCCGCCAAGCCAGCAGCTGCTGCACATTACGGCGGCGGTCGCCATGTCGATGACGTCACCCTCCTTGTTCTCGGGAGCCCCCGCGTGGGATCCCTGGCCGCCCCCGCCCCTCACCCACCCGTGCACCCCCGCGCTGCCAAACTGTGACTGTCAACTACAGGCGCGCCGCGCTAATGGCGGCGGCGCTACCGGCTCTCTCCTATTGACCGCCATCCCCCGCCACACTGCCCGCCGTCTCCACCCCCGCGTCGACTTCGACGAAGCTACTTGGGGAGCCGTTCCGTCGCCGTCGCCCTCTCGGCTGCCCCATCCCGGACATAAATTCGGAGCGCGGTTCGTGATGAGAAATGCGCGTCCGGTGGCAAGCGCGACGTAGTGACCGCCGGCTGCTGGTTGGCAGTGGGCGTCGGCGGGGGGCCTGCGGGAACGTATTGCGAACGCCCGCCTCGGCCCAGGCCACGCTGACTTGGCAATTGGGAAAGAGCCCCGCCCTAAATGAAAGTTCCGCGCCTGGTGCGCCCGCCAGGAAGTTGGTAACGGGTTGTTTTGTGCGATGCGCGACAGTCGTTGCCTACAGCGTCGCGTGAGAAATTTAAACCTTTCGCGAGAGAGTAATGCACCTGATGTTGCCTTCATAAAAACAAATAAGTTGATTTAACATACGAGAAAATGCCAAAAAAATAAAACGTCTTGCAAAAATGAATTATGAATATGAAGTGAATTCCAGTACAAAATTCTGTAAACAAGGAAATAAATAAAGAAGTTAAAATACTTGATCTAGAGATTTTCCCAGAACGAATGGGTAGATACTAATAGTAAATTTATAATAGTAAAATATTAGTTTTTACATTATGAGTATGCTTGTTAGAATTATAACACATAATGTAAATGTGAGCTGAAGCAAACTTTATTTCATAGTACTAATTGAACTAAAATAAAAATAAAAATCTCAATATTCAGAATAACTACATATGTCGCTCGAAGGAAAATAGAGGTTCGTTTTCATTTCTGTTTCCATACGCTTTCCATGTTATTAAATGAAATATTTATTGAAATATGTAATTGACAGTATATGCATGTTGTTTTGTTCACGTGTATTTAGACAACACATGTAAACGGCATTTATATAGGGAAAGATAAAACGACGACACACACCCTTCGCATTTTAGTATCTGTAATGTTGATCTAAAACTGCGTATGATTCACAGACGAAATTGTTCCCTTTCACAAAAGGACTGCATATGTTGATAGATACGATTTCGAATTTGTTGAAATCTATCGCAACGCATTAAGCTCTCTTTGGCGCTACATAATTACGGCAATGATTAAAGAGAGAAAATAACGGCTGAACAGTAGTGGCTGTAGAACGCGCGAGAAGTGCACGCAGATATTCCCATGAGATTACCAATGTCGTCATTGAAGCGTGGGGGAGGGGAAACTTTTTCGAAAATGCAAACCGACGGGATTAAAAGCTTTTAGAGCTCGCAGCCCTGAAAAGAGCAACAGCATCGCGCGGCCCTGCTGTGAATAGACTCCGACGGACTGCATTCACTCTCTCGCAAACAGCATTTGTTCGGTAAAACTAATTAATGCATTTTACATATTTAAAACTGATAATGAATTCAAAAACTGATACTTATTACAATACGCGTACGGTTTCCACCTCCACACTACCAGAGGGTCCGTAGGCTTAATTCATGTATGGATTTATTAATTAAATTAATTCATTCGTCCATAATGCGATTAGCGTGCATGGGCAGACTGCACGACCAGTAAAACGCTGGAGTGCTCTGCATCCTCTCTCGCTACTCCCAGGTTGCAGTGATGCATCGCCGCATCAGTAATTAGAAGCTGGCGAGGAGAAGAGTAGTGTATTACAAAGATTGTACTGTGTGTATTGTACAAATATTTCTTTCTGCATTTATTTTTGTTTAAGGGTGTGTATGCACGATCGTATGGTCGCCTGACACTACCTAAGTGAATTTGGGTGCATACAGGGATGCGTGCTCAACTGCTTGTACGTTCCATCGCTATTCTTGCCATCAATGAAAGAGTATATATATATCATTGTATTCATTAACTTAAATCTACATATACATGGACTCAATAAAATACATTTTTCACATTTTGACTACTTGTAGTATGCATAAGTATAAAACTCACCCAATAATACTCGACAACAAATCATCTCTTCATTCAGGATGCAACTAATGTTTTATTTATTTTACTTGGAAACGACCACTAGACGAATCGATTACTAATGAACTCGATAACTAAATGTTATTTTTTACTGCATACAGGCTAAAATAGTATCCTAGATTTTATTATTGCTGTTATTATTACATTATGAATAAATTAAGAGACTTATTATCTACTTGTTAGAAGTAAATACGCTGTTACATGACCGTTTATGTATTGCTCTCATGCATGACAGTGATCACATAGTAAACAATGAAAAGTTACCAGTCATCAAATATTTTATGAAATGTTCTAAAAGATGCACTAAAATGAAAGAATGACGAATCACAGGCGATAAGCAAAATCTGCGATGCAGCATTATGCAAGAAAATACTTATATTAAGCACACACTTGGAAGTTCATTACATCGTTGATTTGTATTATAAATAACGTTGAAGGGTGGGGAAGGGTGCCTCATTCATCCCGCGCTGTGCCTTTACCACCGAGCTGTAGAAGCAGAGGACGAGGCAGCGTCGACAACAGCAGTCGCGCGGCACAGGCGTAGGGGCTTCGTCACTACGCAGCCCCCATATATTAGGCTGAGATCCGAGCGCATCATAAATGCATCGCGAGGCCTTTGGAGGGACCGCTGCCACCACCTCCTCTCGCCCACGGCGCGCTTTGCTCCTCTCTTTTCTTTCCGCTCAATTTTAAGACTTGGTCGCGAATTCATTTGCATATGAAAACACAGGCTCCGTGAATAGAGTTTCGGAATAAAGGGGAAGATTCAAGAGCGTGGGCGCCACGAGATGGCGGGGCTCGGGGAGTCGTCAAAGTTATTTCCTGCGGAATTATCACTAGCAGGCCGACAATAATTAGCTGCGAGATTGGGCATCGTCCCACGTCCGGTGATATTTCAATAGATAATTTTCAGAAGCTGTTCTTCGTCGACCAGCAAAGGCCCTTCAGAATAGTAGTGGCAGCGGAGAGATCAAAGATCGAAAGAATCCAATTCATGTTCAACCCAGATGGTGGGAATAATGTACTGCTTTGAAGACGGTTCGGATCAAATTAATGCACAAAAATTACCTACGTTCTATTGTGATTTCAAAACATGATAGATAAATGAGATATTGAAACAAGAAAGCAAAAGATATCTTGTTTGGTAAGTCATAAATTAATAAAATAACTTGGGTTCCCGGCAATCATTTTGTATTTCAATCTTTAAAAGTCTGTATTTCCAATTAATTTCTTCGAATTATATTGTTACAATAATATCGTTATAAAACGTAATAAGATTTTTCTCGATTTGTTTTACTTTTATACATTCCAATACTTGTAGGTCTTCACTATTTATTCAGAAAACTATTCACTGAAAGCGTACGACAAGTATTCCGCATAGTTAGTTTACCGAATGCCAAAAAACATTATTTTCTCGCAAATCCAACATTATATCACTAAAACCATATGAAGAAAGGATTATCGTTTGATTCCATAACATCCGACAATACACAGTAGTGTATACTTCGTTTCCGCCTCCAAACATTAACATTCTTACGTCAGAAAGATGTTTACAATCAAGCGCGGTTTGAAGAGCAGAACAAACAGAGAATACGGAATAGAGCCGGGATTGAATTTAAAACGCCCGCAGTTGCACTGCGGGGCCAGACAGCGTCGGCGACGAGCCGCGAAGACGGCCGGGACTGTTGGTAGAGGCACTTGCGAAATGCGGGCGACCGGTAGAGAGAGGCAGTGGACAGGAAGAAGAGTTTGGGAGAGGTAGTAAAGGGGATGAAGCAGGGCGAAAGAAGAGGAAAGGGAACTTGCACTTCCGTCCGTTAGCACGGAAAAAAAGATTGAGAATGGTGAGCAGGGGAGTCGGTTGAGGGAAAGGAAGAGGCAAGTAGAGCCCGGGGACGCGGAGGCGGAGTCGGGGCCGGAGCGGGGCCGAGCTCGGTCGACGACGCCACGGGGAAAAGCGGGCGGGATAGTGCAGTGTGCTGTAGATATATGCATATCCAAACGGTTTAGCCTGGAGAGGAGCGAGCAAACACAGATGAAGGTGATGAAATTGTCGTCCCACGGGGGCGTTTCATTTCTGCGCCGGAGAGAGCGCTGCGCTCTCGCCGCCCGCGCGATTCCCCACTCCCCGTCACCGTCCGCCACCCCCTGTGGGATTCACCTGCCCAGGTGCTCTCAAATACATTTCCTTTCAGTCCCCATCGGGATTTTTGTTAGGGGCCCGTTCCATGCGCGGGACCCCTCCCCCCATAATTTAGCACCCTTGAGCATTAGAAATGCCGACGCATTTGCGAAGCCTCCTCGATCAAACGCCGGCATCAGGCGCTGGGTGAATGCGCATTCACGAGCTCTGACGCCTGGTATAGAAACATCCGCGAATCTCATTCGCCATTCGGGCACCCGTCGGAGAGTTCTTGTGACGGCTTCATAAATATTCCAACTGCACTAAGAGATAGAGTGCGTCTCAAGATGGGTTTGGCTGCGATCAGCGCAGCGAAAAATGCTTAACGGACTATTTTTCCTTTTTCTGTGTCAACCCGTTTTGCTTTCGGGTTGATATTTGTGTATCTGAATACGAAATTTCTAGTCAATAAGTATGTAAATGCATGCCTGAGCAACTAATAAATATTCATTACAAGCACGCGCATACATAAAAAGGATGATATGGAATGATAGTTTGTGTATCTGACATTTCCAAATGTCACTTAAAGTGTTTATTGAGTTCATTTTTCGCTTAAAAATATATCTCTTGTGATGTTATATTTTTTGGATAATATTTGGTTCAATTTTTTATAATGATGTACTGTGATACTTTAAAGAATATGCCTAGAAAATAATGCTATATTGCAGTTACAGTGAGAACAATTCGTAAATAATTTTCTGCTTAGCATCAGGCATAATAAAAATTTCGATAACATAATCAGACCAATATGAATAATATATGTCAGGAATAAATATTTCTAAAAAGCCGTTTATTAAAAAAAGAGAAAAAATAATTTCTTTAAAAGTAGAAAAAATAATAAGGGAAGTAATGTCAAGTAAAATGCAAAAATAAAACATTGCAAAAATTGATTATAATGATTTATTTTCATGTAATTTTGTGTCAATATACGAGATCAACCATTATGCATTTAGAAGTCAAATCCATCCTAACAGTAATTCACCTTGAATTTGGACATTGTGTAGCAAGTTCAGTGTCGGCTGCAATCAACTCGGTTAGCACTTCGGGGGTGCACATTAATTTGCACGTCGCCGGCGCCGCGGCCCAAAGGCACCCATGCAGCCTTCCGGCGCGGCGTCGTATCTCCAGGGCGGCAGCGTCTCGGGCGGCCGAGTGACCCGCGGGGATTATTGCGCGGGATTGGATTGGCGTCCAGCGGGCCGGCGCACGTAGGCAGCGGAAGCCTAGGCGGTGGCGGCGACCGGGGGCGAGCCTGCAAGCCAACTCGGGGCTCCAGCCACTACTTTGTACCGACGGATTAACCTATTCCCGAGGCAGCGCCCGCCAGGCGACACCAACGCTCCTGTGGCCGCCGGCAGGATTAGGCCACCGCCCCGCCCCTGCTACCGGCTCACTCCGGACCCACCTTGCCGCGTCACCTCGCGACAATACTAATGCCCTGTGCCTGCCAACACGGGTCTTATGCACTTTGACGAGCAGCCCTCGGATTAGTGTCGGCGCTAGATAATATTCCCCCTCATCTAGTCGTGGTGTACGCGTAATTTGTAGTGGGTGGCTCGGGCGACGTCGCAGGAGAGATATATAGGGGGCGCTTGTTATTTGGAAGTCGCCTTTTCCGGTGATTTATTCAAGCAAGAATGGGGATAAAATAGTTAATCGGGGGATGATGTGAAGGATTTTGAAGTCAGGGATCACCTGCCCTGGGTATACGCGCGGTGTGTTGAGTGAAAACATGTTAAATAAACAAGATATACAAATTTAATAATAACATGCAAAACGTGCATAACATGCATAACGACTAACCTAATTCTGAGTTAAGTCCAGTACAATGCTACTCAGAATACTAATACAAAAAAATGCATGATTTTAGCAAAAATATTACATTTAAGACCCAACAAATTAAGTCAAGACACTTATTTAGAAGATATAAAACAACGAAGAAAGTAAAAACAATCTGAGAAGAACATTTAAAAATTACAAAAATATATAATTAAAACATGAAAATTTCCATCTAGTAAAGTAAATATATATCAAGCATCTGAATCCATGTTTTATGTTACTTCAAGTATGCTATAATAAAACTCTTTTTTACGCAAATTAATAATTTCATCACTGAAATTGACTTCAAGTCTTCAACAAAACTTACATTTTATCTCTATATGTAATGTAATATTAATGTAAACGTCCAATAAGCATTGTAACTACTATGTAACTAATGGAGTCGCTAATAACCTCTGCTGTTGATGCGACTTAAAATAAAATTAATTTAAAAAAAAAAACTTACATTTGTAAATTTTGCTTTCATGTCAGAAAATTAAATTGGTCACCTTTTGAACAGACTTTAGTCAGTAAACATACGAATTTCTCTCTTATTGAATGATAGTAATACGGTCGGCAAGGATCGTTTCCTTGCTTGTGTATTCAACGAGAGCAAGAAGAAAGCTGGAACACACTAATTCGTCGCCGAATCTCCCGATTGCTTCCAAAACAAACGACCTGGGAGCAGCGCCAGATCAACCATGCACAGGCGTTTCGTTGCAGAACACGCCTTACGAAAGCGAACAAACTTGAGAAGTAACCTTAATGCAGTCAGAGCTCTGAAAAGCAGCAATTCCCAAGTCTAGACCGCTCTACAACCCATAATTCAAGTGAGATCCCAACGCAATTCCACATGACAAAACTCGACCCCGAGCCCGGGCCCGTGTTTCTCTCTCCCCCAAACGGAAAAGGGAAGAATTTAGTTAAATCTATACTGGATCCTCTTATGACAGTCACAAATTAGAGAGTACAGCTCCAAAGTTGCTGAATTAACGCGAACCTCTGCGGGAAATGCAATTTCTCTTCAGAAGTCTGGGCGCAAAGCCATGGCGGTGCAGCAGGGGAATATCTTCAATTAAGATATTCTATTTATATGGATCCAAGTGGGGGTAGCGGATGGAGAAGTGTTTATTCGAGAGATAGGTGGCGTGCGTCTAGCGGTTGGGCGGTGAAGCCGAGCGCGATAAACAGCTGTTTAATTACGTTAACGACCCATTTAATCACAAGGGTATCGATTCCTGAAGATGAAGGTATACTTTAGCACCATCAATTTTCAATCTTGATAAAGATATTTCTGCTTGCGGACCTCGTGGGAACGAATATCGACGAGCTAAGATTGATGATGAGGTTTATTGGAGGGCCTTAGCGAAATGAAAGAAAATTAATGATGACATGACTAATTATGCATAAAAAAGAGATGTGCTGGTCCTGACACGCACAATGAGGAGAAAAAGATTCCAGGTATAACGGTATCATGAAGATACGTTTTTAAAGATATTACATACAATATCTCAAGGAAGAGTAAAACCAAAGTTCTGGTCGTAATTTTGTTTCTACAACTCTACAGTAAACTTCAAAATAAGTTTTGAAACACGTTCAAGAAAAATTGAATGGAAAAAAGTGAGTGGAATTAAATTGTTTCCTTCCTCCTTTCTCACTATTTCCTTCTTTCAGCGAGTACAGTCGTGAATCTAAGGTATGTATCTTCTCTTCCATAGAGCTGAAGAGCAATTCCTTCCGCTAGTCATAAAACGACGCAGCAATTAACTTTACGTCATAATTGTAACGTAGTAAGTCGAGCAAACAGGCAGGAGAGGGATCGCGGTGCGCAGGCGTTGCCTGGCTGTCAGCAAACGTTTGGAATTAATGAAAGGATTTCATCGTATTTTCATTAAGGGCCTTGTAAAACAACCGAGAGTTACGTCCGACTTTTTTAATCATTAATTTAATGGCTTATGGTCGACGCCGCTACATTGGCGTATCCAGTCGTTTACCAGGCCGCTAGCCGCGACGGCACGGGACCTGTGCGGCACCGTCTTGGCTAAAACTTTAGCCAAGACAAATGAACTTTAGGCCACGACGGCTGGGCGCCGGGAGCAGGTGTGGTGGGAAATATATGGGGAAGGATGCCAGAGGTGCTCCTGACTGGTGGTGGCAAAGGAGGCAACGGCGGCAGATGTGGTGGCGATAACGATGATGATGGTGATGGAGATGGCAGCGGAGGTGGTGGTGGTGGTGATGTAAGGGAGTTGTGGTTGCAGCGGCATAGGAATTGCCGGTGGCAGTTGGAGTCGGGCGCGGCGGTGTCGGGAGCGGGCGTACCAAGAGCAAGAAGAGGGGGAGGTGGAGTCGGGGTACGGCGCCGAGGATGAGAAAAGTAAAGTGGAGGAGGTGTGGAACGGCGTGGGAGGTCAGAGGGAGGGCGGAGGAAGGAGGGCGCAAGAGGCTTTGTTGTAATTAAAATGTCTCCTCAAAGGAAAATTACAGCATGGAAAGTATGACAAATTGATACTCCCTCTTCGTCCTTCCAGGCCGCCGCCCCTCGCCTTGTGCGGCTCCACCTTGCCGTGCCCCGCCGGCACCCGCGCTCCCTCGCGCGGCGTCGCCCCTCTCGTCTCGCGAACGCTCCTCCCCCCGTAATGCAATTCTCCTCGCCAGTAGGGGCCAAATAGAAAGACGAGACGGATAGGGTGCATCTGCGTGGGAAATGAAGCATGCAATAAGACGCGCGAGCGCAAGAGCATTGCAGTAGAGGAGAAGCAGCAGCGGTAGCGATGCCAATTTTGATAAGATGATGAGAGCGATGGAGGTAAAAGTAGCGACGCCGAAATTTGCAGCGGATTCACCTTGGGGGGGGGGGCGACGCGGTTACCGTGATGTCGGACATCAAGGGCGGTTATTGTAACGAAGTCAGGTATATTTTTGCGTTGAGTACTAATAAAATTACAAGAAATACTTCAATAGGCTGGTGATGAAACAGAATGACGACGAAGTTAACCACGATGTGATATATTGATGACTATATGACAAAAGGAAGGAAGTGGAGGTTAGCAAGACTAGGGTTGAGGACTCGTGAAAAAGAAAGAAATTCAGGATTAGTATTTTATTTTTATTTCCTTTATCTAAATAGATAATCGTGTACTAAGTTTAGTGAGCGCTAATGTACGAAAGAATGAATAATATAGTGAATAATCACAGCGTTCAAAATAATACGAAACAAAATTTCAAGAAGTATCTCAGAATTTTTAGAAATCTTTTTTTTCTACAAATTTAACAAGGCTAGAGTGAGATTCGAACGATACCCCATAGGTAAAAAAGTAGTACCTATTTTAAAATGTTGGTCATCGACATCCAGCCACGGCAGCAGAAGGAACATTTCCGTAAACAAGACAACTTCGAAGCCAAAGGTGTTAGTGAAAGCACTCCACATGCAAGGCAATCCCAGCAGCTACAACGTCGCTGCTTCTCCCAGAGCGGCGCTTTCGTAAGTGGTTGCCTGATTTCGCCCCGTGGTCGCGTCGAAGCTACACATGGATGGCGGCAGCCGCCGCGCCGTTCCTTTAAGGCGAGCGTTGCTCTTTAAGCGAAGGGCGGCGCCGCGGCCCAGGGCCTAAGCGAGCGGCTCACGGAATGGCGCGCCAACGCCTCTGCCCCCGCCCCCGCCCCCGCCCCCGCCCCCGCCCCCGCCCCCGCCCCCGCCCACGGGTGAAGGACGGGCAGCGCGCGAGGGATGGGAGGGAACGCGTCTCTTCCGCGCCGGAAAGACTGGGGGCTTTCTTCACACGGGGGGCGTGCGGTTGCACTGTGAAGAGATGTGGGCATGCCAGTATAGGCAACTCTAAACACGTCACAATCTGAGAAGGAATTAGTCGGAAGATACTTGTTTTCGACAGGAATACATTCTCGTCGAGACTAAAAACACTGTTGTTGAAAATCTGGTTAATAAACCCATATGAAAGCGATAGTAATATTACGTATTTGTTTTTAAGTAGAAGTAATGTTAGCAACAAACGTTCACAGTTGAGAAACATAGTATTTGTGTCGTTATTATTCTTTCAAATGCCCAAAGTAATTGAATGTTGTTTAAAAATATTTTATTTACAATGTTGGTTATCGAGATCAAAAATGTATTTTTATTGAAAGATAAAATGAAGACTTTTGCCATTCGGTTTTCTGAATCTTTGTAAAATTTTATATTAAGCTCCGAGGTATTTGAAAACCCTACGTTTTTGTTGTTAATTCTTAAAGATGGTGTTAACACAAACCAGTTTATCTAGTCTTCAATCAAGCTGTAATAATTACACTTTGCTTTGTTGCATTTACAAGTTAAAGTAATTTACAAGTTATAGCTTTACAATGTTGCTTGAGGGCCTAACCCGCGCAAACATCCGTGCAACTTAACCAAAGTTATGAAAAAGGAGGCATACGGCAACCCTGCACTCCAACTACTCTCAGAGTAGGATTTTGTGTGAACTACGACGCGTGATGAAACTAATCCTGTCAACGGAATTACAACGATTATCGCAAAGCTTCCGAAGAAAGACACCGGAGCAGACGCCATACATAGCTAATGTTTCGGAAGGGATCCTCGCATATTTGTGATTGTAGGCAGTATCCACAGAATCTTTACCGCCGTATTGTGAACCCTATTTTTGATTGACTTTACGAAACAGGTAGGAACTTATCTTTTTCCGTACATCTTGTTTCTTATCTAATATTTTTTAGTTAATTTTCTAATGTTGAGGTATTCTAATGCCGGCGCGAGTAAAGACGTCCCAACAGTATTCGCGAGCAGCGTAGTGTTATTGCTATCAAATCCAATTATGAAATGTAAGACTTAATTTGAACGTGAAAATGTGATCAAAATGACCTAGTTCCACATGACTCATACGACCATCACGCGTCATTCAAACTAAGTTTCGGAATACGGTGGCATCTCGAATTGTAAACATTACCAGGTTGACTATTATTAACGAACGCGTCATCTGAAATTATTTCATAAAATGTTGTCTTGTATTTCGTTATTGGAAATAAAATATCGTCGTTAGTGTGTTGCAAAAAGTAGATATCGATCTCACGTTACGAAAATACAATTGTTCCACGAAATATTATAGGCAATGACACTAAGTGAATCATTACGAATCCCTTTCAATACTTCAGATCATAAGTAAGTTTAAAATAGTCAGCTCACAAGCCATGAATCCTGAGAAGAACCTTCACAAACAAGTAAAAACAATCAAAATAGCCTCAAAATTCCGGGCAGTCCCGACGTCAGCTCAAGTTTTGGAAGCGACAGTAGAAAGAAATTAAACGCGGCGACCACTGAAAGGGCGCGTTTCGCCCTGCCCCGGCCCTGGCATCGTGGCCAGGTTAAAAAGCCGGCTCGCGACGCCCGAGGGCAGTTTCATCGCAGATGGCGCCTCGGCAGCAAACGCGTCGGTGCGTGTGTGCGTGAGCAACCGGGCGTGCGGGTGTGTCTTTTGGAGTAAGTTAGTTAAGAAGTTCTTTTGATGTCGGCTGCTCCGAAGACGTGGCCTTGGGCGGCGCCGTCTCTTATTAAGAAATTAAAACAAATGAACGCGGAGTGTGAAAAAGCATTAGAAGTGCTTTCTCGGGTCTCCTTTGTGCCTCCTTTGCCCCTCCAGCCCCGCTCTTCTCCTTCGGTCGTGCCCTAGCTCGCGGCGGCGGGTGGGCGTACTCACAATTAGGCGACCGCTCTTTTAATTATTGCGAAGATATTAAAAAATTGTCCGCCGAGATTCTCCCTAATATTGTGGATTATTTCTCTCTCTTTCCGTCTCCTTTTTCAAGGCAACTCTTCTCAAGAAGATATGCGCGTCCATTCAAGTACCTTGAGACACTCGTTTCGTTTTAAATTGTACTTTTGTTTCATGTCTTAAAACTAAAAGCGAGATTCCTTTCTTGGAATCGTCAAACACATTTGGTGATTGCAAAAGGAGGAAAAGAACGAAGCGTGGCTCTTTACGGTCTTGCTTTCAGACGGTTGATTCCGTGCTTTTAGCATAAAATATTCCCTGGAAAAAGACACCGGTGGAAGGATGTTTTCGTGAAGTTAGGTGTAATGTCAGTATTGACAAGAAATTTCAACGAAAGAAAAAAATAATCATGTTATCTCGTGAGAAGAAGACTCTAAAACGTATTTTTTATTACCGAGGTAACTAAGACTGAAATAATTAACACGGCGAAAATATTATTTTAATAAAGTTGAAATTGTCACGTTAATACAAACGTTATTGATATTTTATTCACTTATTAGGTAAATAATTTATTACAAATATTATGAACAACAGGTGTTTCTACGTGGCTAGAGACACGGGTTTTTGCTTCACACTCTGCGAACAAGGAGGTGTGCGAACGTGTTTTTTTAAGTAAACTTATTTGTGAGTTCAGTCTGTTCGGAGCAGTGATGGGCAGATCTGCCGATGAGCGAGGTGCTATGAGAATTCATTGTCATATTGTCTCATTTTAAGCCAACAATACATATTCAATTTAGGGAGGAAACTTTCAAAGAATAATTAAGAAGTAAATCTATATATTTCCATTAAATCTTGAAATGTGAAACAATGTGAAACAAATGTGAAATGTGAAACACGAGATGAGCTTTCAATTTCTTTGCGAAATAAGCGTTTTCTTTCTCATGGAATGCTCGTTACTAGAACGTCTCTTCCTGAGACGTCTGAGATTCTCGTCGATGAAGATGATGACATTAAAACGAGCACAGCGCTCCGCTTGCTGGAAGCAGCTCGAGTCCAGATGGAATCCAGCGACCGGAAGGTCTCTCCGTCGAAATGAACATTGAAATAAACAGAGTTTAATATTTTACTTCGAAGCCTGTTTATGTGCCTGGCGGAGGGGGCGTTTACGACGCCACAAAATCTGCTTTGACTCGCAACTCGACCGCGTTATGCGATGACCGCCCGACGCACAAAAGCCGTACGTCGTTATCCGCACGGGGGCGGCACTGAGCGGGTAAGGCGAGCCGAGTCATAAAATCCGCCCGCAGAGGATAGAGGCAAGGAGCAGTGGTGAGGGGAAGGGTGGGCGGGAAACGGAAGAGGAGGGACGAAGAGATACTGGACGATGAGAGGACGGAGAAAGTAGATGAGTGGCTAGAGAGATAGATGGACAGACAACTTGCGAGGGGTGGTAACTGGAGTTCAGGGAAATAACGTGGCGTATGCGAAGGTAGGATTTGCAGAGGATATGCAGACATTCATGCAAAAGAGTAAAAATAAGACGAGTGCACAGATAAGGGAACTTGAATGTGATTGAGGCATGCAGAATATAGAGATATTAACTTATCTGACTCGTAAACGAATGGAAATAACAATAATGTAGGGCAGATAGAAATGATGTTCCAAATTCCTTTGTCTGGTTATTCCAATTTAAAACTCAGATAAAAACGCGAATATCCATATGAAAATCATTCAAGGTGATAGCAAAAGATTATGGTGACTAGCGCATCAAATACTTGATATGCTCGTCTAATCCATTGCTAATTCAATCTCTCATTATAAGTCACGTATGTTGCGCTGATCATGCGGTTGAGAAACCTTATGCTGTAGAACAATGTCTTCTTGACATCTGTGGTCTACTTATTATATGTAGATTACGCATTCATCAACTACTATTTGTTTTTGAAACACGGCGTGCCAATTTTAAAATCCACATCTCTCCTGTCTCTTGAAATTTGCAATCTACTTCTGAATTTGCTTATCAATGAACGGTCAATTCCAAACATTGTAACGTTGTACACGTTTAACATAGAAAACACAACAATGGAATTCTTTTCTAGAACTCAGAATACTTGATACTCTCCAACGATATCCATTTTTAAAGCTTTTTGGTGGAGGTCAGCGCCATTAATGTGAATGAAATAGTGAAAAAAAGTAGCGTAAGAGGTTGCCTTAATATCCAATTTCTCTCATCAGAAGAAGCAATTATTTATTGCACAATACATGCGTGAAATGGAGAGCTGTATTTTGACCTAATCTGTGTATTGAACATAGTTGGATAACATATAAAAAAGAAATGAACCTAGAAGAATGAGACCAATGACAGGAAAAAGAGCCCTGAGTGTTCTTTACTAGGGGGTGGATTTTAATGAAATGTCATTTTGTTTTGCTTCACTTCAGAACAATTCCGTTTAGTTTAGAAATTAATTGTATGTTATGACAAAAGAAAATTACCCATTTTTATAGGTCATTTATTTTGCACTTATTTCGTCTAATAAGTCATTTTTTTAATCTTTTTTCGTAATTTTCAGTGCATTTTTGCAGATTTCATTGATTTTAGTATCAATTTAATGGCACTTGCTTCAAATATTTACAAGATGCAACAAACGTTCTCAACAGAAGAAGCCTATTCAATTTCTTCGTTCTTGTCAGCTGTTGTATGTAATCTAAGGTTCCTCTGACGCCTATCAACGCCATTAACGCATATCAATCTGTTCGGCCGATTCCGGGAACACTCCAAACTAAAATTGGCAAGCTGACTTCACTCGACCGAAATGAAGTCTTGATCACATCGGTAACAGATATTCATCCAAACTGATTTTGATCAAATTTTTTACATTACTTTTGTTTGGTGTTAAGGCGTTTTAAAAACATTTCAAGAGCTTTTTATTGAAAATTTTTGACGACGTTTTAGGTCATCAAAATCCGGCCCCTATTTATTACATTTGCCTCAGTTGAATTCCATAAGGGTATGCTCGTCCAATATAATATTAATTTAGTCGTTTGAAAAATTTAAACAGTTTATAAATATATTTCAAACAGAATTTCGTGAAATTAATCATTTTGATGACATTTGAGACATTTCTGACAAATATTTTTTTTGTAATGTTTAATTGGCCATAAATCTCTTTATTAAACAACTTAATTTTAATTCATTTTCTGACTGGAATCAAGTGAACCTTCACATGAATTTATGAAATCTTAACATAACTTAATTTCAATATACAAAATAAGTTTAACGCATTACAATTCACTAAACGAGATTCATTGGAAAAATATCCCGTACAGTGGCCAAGCATTTCCCACACAAAATGACTTTGTGGAAATAAACAGTTTCCTCGGCTCTGCGAAAGCACTGGACGACGCCGCCGGTCCTTGGCCCTTTGAAGCGCAGAGCGCGGCTACCTCCGCCCCCAGTGTGAGCCCGTGGGAAAGCGCACCTGAACCGTCTCGGCGTTGCCGCCGCCATTTTGGCGTTTGGTGCGCTCGAGTTGCCGGCCGTTGTCCTCCGCTGCCTGCGTGCCGTCTCTCGCCGATCTCGTGAATACCCTGGGGGTGCTCTCCTGAGGAAGTCCGCCGCACGTGCGATCGCTTCAAAATTCCCTGTGACCCTTTTCCTTGCGATCGGTGTCTTTCTTGCGGGATATTGTGCCTCTAAAACCGTTCAATTGAATTTGTTTTCATAAAACTCAAACGAAATTCTCTGAAACCCTACGAGTGGCGTATAATCTTAATGGGCGCGAAACTAATATCTCTTATGAAATGAGTGAATCATAATCACGAGCAAAATTATTAACTTCCAAAAATTAGGCGTGTAGATGGGATAGGTACGCTAAATTAATTTATGTCGCGCATCGTAATTCAGAATTAACAACAAAATGTTTAGTTGAATAAAAACTCAGAGTAAGTACAGCGATAGACAAAAATTAAACCATCGAAGTACAATAAAAAACGTAACAAAATGTATGTATTACATGTGTGTGCCGATATCATTATATATATTCTCTAATTCAATCAATAATTCTCTATATGGTTCATAGAGCCATTATGATTCAGAATAGCAAACTGGAAGTGGTATCGTCAATCGGTTTGACAGTATACAACACGCGAGCATTGTACCTTCCCTTTAGCATACTGGTTTTCATATTTTCTATATTAAGAGATTAAAATAAATAATTAAATATTGTTTCAAGATATTTTATGCATTTTTGTTCCACAGCAAATTATTGTTGTACAGAAACGTAAAATATTACATTTACGAAAAGTAACTGCGGATTCTCGTGCGTATAATAGGTCCTATATTGTTAAACCAACAAAAATTGGGAACACATTACTTTCTTTTTGGGTGCTTGTTAAGTTTTAGCTAATCAAAATAGCCCCGACACCCATATCCCATTACCTCAATCAGTCATATATATTCGCCCCTAAAGATTAAGGTTGTAAATGGCATGACACGATTAATATTTTTGAAATCTTTTAACGCAGAAAAATAGATTCATTAATTTAAAAATTAAAAAAATACCCTGTCATCAAAAATGACGAAGTGACATCAAAAGTTTCCTACTTCTGCAAAAAAGTTTTCGTTTATAAATCTAAGTCATTTCGGCTTTTATTTCCTTTCCCCCAAAACTGTAACATTTTGAGTTCTTACTATATGGTCATGAATAATAGAATATATTTCCTGTTATTTTCTTTTTTTTTTTTAAATTTTGAATATCAATAAGTAACAAGTGTATCACATTAGCCCCAATTATTTGCTGTATCATATTAACCGCCTGGTCTCGCCTAAAAATAAGGCATTATCTATCTATCTAACCACGACTGATCCTACTAATATATAAAGAGAGAAGGGCGATGTGTTACAGCGCGATAATCTCTAAATATACTGGACCAAAATCCTTAAAACTTTTGTGCTATTTTCCTCGAAGGTCAGTAGTATTATAACTGTCTAGTCCGAAATGTTCTTATTTAAGAATGATTCTGACAATTTTTCTTCACTCTTTTTATAACAGTAACTTGGATATTGATTTTAATTGCGTCTAGGAGTGAATGCATTAAGTATACTAAAGATAAATATGAAATTAGTGGGAAAAGTCATTTTGCTGATGGATGTGATTTTGTCGTAAAAGGGTATGAATGCATATATGTGTTCTACATGAATAAGTTATTGGTTTAGTTGTAGTAAATTAAGCATGATTATTACGTATTTGCGAGTTGCACTAGCGAAAGTGAAACATATTAAGAATGATTTACTTGTTATCCTGAAACTGTGACAGATGGATGTTTTTATGTAGGGAAGTATTTTATTATAGTGGATAGCGAAAGCTTATCTTTGGGTTGTGAAGGAATTATTATTTAAATTGATTAAAGTAAGTTCGGCAAGAATAAGAATAATTGAAGTAAAAGATTAATGAGAAATGGGAGGAATTGAACTTGTGTCAACGCTGTGTTTCAAGGTTTTGAAAAACGAGCAAAAGAGTTTATTTAGATAACAGAAAAACTTTTCTCAAGTCGGGATCCACTGTGGTCTCAGATTTTTGCAGATATTATAATTGTCTAAGTAGTTAATGGCAACTATCTATCAGCCACTATTTATCAAGGACCCTAAAACGCGTACTCGAATTGAATTAAAAGCATTTAATTATATTTAAACGTCAATTGCCTCGGCGTGGGGTCAAAGATAATTTTAAACATTTTTTAAAAACACGTGATAAGAAAAAAATGAAAAAGAATAAGCTTTACAATGTAGCAACTCATTGGAATTATGAGAATAAAATATAAAATTCCACGAAATTAATATGCGAGTACATATATTTTATTTTCTTACTTAAGATTTGATTACTATTTTTAGTTATAAAATGAGCGAAGTTGGAAGCCAGAACCCCAATTAGAAAAAAGCTATAAATCTTATTTAGTGAGAAAGTGAGTGAGGGAGACGGTATTTCCAGGTGGGAACAAGGTAGAGAGAGGTTGGGCAAGACGAAGCGGGCATACAATGGAATAGATACTCCGGAATGAAATAGTAGGCTCTACAATGGAATAGTAGGCTCCGCGGCAGAGTAGGAATACATGAAATTTCTTTTCCTAAGTGATAAATACTCCGGCAACGTGGAGTACTTCAGTCAGCAATCATTATAATTAATATACTAATGGTTTTTGTTTAGAAGCAAATTTGATATTTGTACTGAATCAAATTACGCGATTTTTGCTTTAAATAAAGGGTACTGCACCTCAGATGTGTTATTGATTGCTATTATTAACCGGTTTTATAGTAAAAACAAAAAAAAATAATGTCTTCATTTTAATAGAAATATCGATTATATACCGTCATTTTTTTTCATTTCGCAGAATGGATGTGACAGTTTGGATCTATTGAAAGCAGTTAACGTAAGTGTGAAGTTATAGTTCACAGAGCAAATATAGCAATTTATTAAAAACATTGAGCGTTTCAAATGAAAACTTCTTGTGAGTGTATATGAACGCAATGGTCAGCAATCGTTTGAAATACATATACCGTTAGGAAAAATATGTGATTAGATGACGAGTAATGTCTTTAAATTGTGATTAGAGATGACGAGTAACGTCTTTAAATTGAGGTGGAGAGTAAGATTTCCTGCTTTAGTCCACTCACAACCTACATGTGCGGATCTTGGTAAATTAAAAAAAATCAATTACATTTTAAGGAACAAGTTTAACTTTGTGTTTACAGTAAAATGTGATTCAATTGTTCAAGTACTTGTAAACCTCCCTCATTCCATATTTAGAGAATAAATATTGAACGACGTGAATATTGGATGGCGGTATTTACCGCACAGTTAATTTGTGTACTTTTCTGCACTGTAACTTTCTACTGCTCTTTCTTTTGTGGAACACAATCGCGGGGGTTTAAATAGTATAAATAATTTATTTTTTTAATATATCGTACTCGTTAAACTCTATGAAGTTTAAAAGTAGTATTTTTAAACTTCGAATAATTTACTCGAATTATTTTCCAGGAAAAAAATTGTTGAGAGCATTCTGAAGCAAAACTTCAACACAAGTCATTTGTATTAGTGTGTACGTAATTCAGGGGCATTCATTATTTCAAATCTCAGTGCGATCTACCCTTTTACAAAAATACTTTTCGTTCTAAAGTATTCACAGTCTTTGAGATGATATATCGTTCTCCCTCGCTCTCCTCCCTTTCTCGCGTTCTTCCAAGGTAACGATGTCATCAAGACTGGAACCCGACGCAAAAATGAGTTCTAGTGTTCATCGACCGATTTTGCGACCGACAGCATCTGTGACTAACATCTGCTTTCTTACGCGTTATGGTTTTGTCGTATTCCACATGAGATATATCAGCTGAAATGTCTGTAGAAACAACCACGTCAGCTGCCTGTCTTTAACGACCGCGCTCTTCACGTCTGTCTACCGTGACGATTGTGACCACTACAGACACTTCCCCCACACAGTTACTATTGCTCGCATTAGTACCTTCACGTTTAGGCGACCGTCTGCTCTCTCCCCTTGGAATCGTTTCTCACAATTCTTACTACTTCGTGTATATCTCCGATATAAGGACATACAGTTACTAATTAACTTCCTCTTGCCGCTACTCTAACTCTGTTTATTTCAATCACATTCTACATCTCTTTTCCATCGACCAGAATTTCCAAATCGCCCATATACTGTAGCCATCTCTCAAGCTCAGGCGGAGGCGTGTTCAAAGAACTCATTCGTTTTACCGCGTTGCAATAGTGCTGGTTCACTGTTCTGTGATGTCTCCACTTACATCTGCTGCACCTGTCACAGCTTTCACCTTCCTAAACTTTCCGCAAACGTAACATCATCACCAAGCTGCCCATCACCGTCCATTCCACCGCAGCTGCTGCCTCTCTCTGGCCAGCGCGTCCCAGCCGTCGCCCGCCGCCGCACATCGCCGCGCCGCGCCGGCGCCAGGAACGTTTGTCGCCGACTTGCGACGGCGCGCGACGTCGACAGAGGGCGCGCCGCCGGCCGCGGGGCCCTGTCGGCGGCGACGCTTGTTTCGGAAATGAAATACGTGACTTCATTAAGCTCGCGGAGACCGCCTGGCAGCGACGGCGTCGAGCGGCGGGAGTGGCGGCGGCGGCGGCGGTCGGGTGGGAGGCGGGCTTCGCCGGCGGTAGCGCCGGCAGCGGCGGCGGCCGCACCTGGGACGCGTGAATTACACCGGCGGTTTACGCTGCCTGCCCTCGTCGCGATGTAACTGTCGCGATATGGGGGACGTGGAAACAGCATACCCCGCCCTCCGACGTCATGAAAATCTAAACAGGCTTTGCGCGTTTTCGCGCCGCGGGCTGGTCGTGCGCGTCGGGTGCAGAGCGGGGACCGCGGTCGTTGCGGGCGCTTTGCGGTCGCGGCGCGACCGACGGAACAGGAGGGGCGTGGACGGAGGAACGGGGTGGATTTGTCGAAGGCCTGTGGGGAGGAAGAGGTGATGTGTAGTGTACGGAATAGTGAACGTAAACAGAAGAAACAAAGATATACGAATGATCTAGTAGTAGTGAAAAGATAAAATGAGGATGTCAGTGTATTAAGAGAATGGGTGGAGAGAAGATAAGAGAAATCAGATATATAATAACTAAAGTGTAGTAGAGAAGCTAGGAGAGAAGAATAAAACAGCAATGGTGGAATGAGATGTTTAGGAAATGAAAAGATATAAGAGGGGAAACAATTTTCTGGTCAGAAAGAATCGAAGCGGAAAGGCAGGTGTAATGTACGAGAGCCATGTGCAGGTCAGCCGTAGGACAGTCACATATTAAGAACACCCAGGCGCGCGGAGGGGTAGATGAGAGGGTGGGAGATCCGTTTGCGAGCGAACATTCCACGGGTGTCCGCGCGGACGAAAGATGGACGAGTCGGCAGAAAGGACGGGAGGGTGGACTGTTGCATGGCACGTTTGGCCGCCCGCCGAACGCGAGAGGCACGCGCGACGGGCAGTCACCGTCTGGGGTGAAAACAACGACGCGTGCTTCTGACGGCGAAAACATGAATCACTACTCGCGTTGACAAACACCAGTCTGAAAGCGGCGCCGGGGGTGGCTATCCCGCATGCACGGTCGCGCCGGCTCATTAGTACTGTGTCCTTCTCTCCCAGAATATTAATTATACACTGAGATGTGCATCTGAAATGATAGGAGACGCGATCTCTTCTGAAAAGTAAAAATACAACTTTTGTAATGTTTGTTAATATTCATAGTGCATTAAAATATATATGTGGCTGGGTAATACTGTTAACTTTTCTCGAATCCTCTTATAAATGAGAGTATTTGACTACACCTATCGTGAACCTAATACTGAAATAAAAAAAATCATTAGAATATTATCTATTCACATTATGCGATGGAATGCGTAACTGCATGAGTGTTTTAAGTATTAAAGTGTGTAAATAAGAGAATTGGTTTTCGATTCAACGATTCTTTAAAACATTGGATTCGATTACCTGTACTCCCTAGTTATGTAAGAAGCAATAAAATTTAAAATATTTGCTCCAAAACAGAAAGATATACTGCTCGAGACAATTGCATCTATTAAAGAATTAATGACCCACGTAAAGATAATCTATTTTACGCAAAAACTGATCAGATTTCATCATCAGGGAATGTGTGCACTTAACCTACAAGGAAACATTTCATGTGTTTCAATTTGGTTCTCTGGTCACTTTCAACGATAATGGTCACATCAAGAAATACAAAACAGGATGTAAACATGTATAACGTGATTCCCACAGTTTTTCGCATTAAGTAAACATCGTAGAAGGGCCAGATTGATAATTTTATTGTAAGTTTTTTAATATAATATGTAAAACCGCGTTTTTGAACTTGGACGTAAAAGAGAATCTAGACGGATCCAACACTGCAACTCCATTCCTCCGCCAGCAGCCCCGCGCAGGCTGCTCCAGCAGCAGAAAGACGAGCGGGCTCCCCTAACGTTCAGCTTCATCTCCATAACAAGTGCTTTCGTTCTTACGAGCCCCCACCCACGAATCAATCACTGCTCTCCTCCCTCCCTTCCCCTCTCCCTTCCTGCCCCCGCCCCACACCTCATCCTGGGCCCTCCACCTGCGCAGGCGGGCCGCTTCAACTCAAAGCAACTTGCGCAGCCTCTCCGGAGCATCACAATTACAGGCATTCCACCGGCGTATTCAGAATCCCTTTGCTTCCTGCTTTTTGATGGCGGTGTTTCTTTTTCCTTGACGTTATTATGTAAAATATGTATAACAAAATAAATCTGCTAACAAAAAATTTAAATTTTAAATTTTTTCTACAATTTGCTTTGCAAATGCTGTTGCGCGCTTGCTTTCTTTTAGATAATTTCCTCGAGGAGGAAGAGGCGAGGGGATGTGAAGCCGAAGAAGCTTTTGCTCCTTGGGTCTAACGTCGCGCTGCGGCGCTCTCTCCAACACAGGACAACCACGGCGTCACGTAAGGCTCCCGGAGCAAATTCGGAAGAGGTGCATGCCATGCCCTTCAGCGCAAAGTTTACGTACTTTAACGAATAATCATCTTAGAATAGTTTGTTTTCTTACTTTCGTAATGCGCTATTAGAAATTTACATTATGTGAAAACGGAACTCATAAACACTTACGGCATCAAACTCTAAAGGCCCTATATTAGTGAATAAAATATTAATGCTTGTTT
Organism: Teleogryllus occipitalis; assembly: GCA_011170035.1. NCBI lineage: Eukaryota > Metazoa > Arthropoda > Insecta > Orthoptera > Gryllidae > Teleogryllus > Teleogryllus occipitalis. Next base: position 978,863 of record BLKR01000043.1, on the reverse strand, counting down.
AACACATGTAATTGAAAGATTCATAATAGAAAAAAATCTTATCGAAGATAGAACATTTCTTTTATCGCGCAACAAAATTTTATTTTCAAAAGTTTGAAAAATGGATAAAATGCAAAAAAATGTTTTTAATTGATTGATTGATTACTTGATTGCAAAGTCAGTTAAAATTTTAAATTATTTGTTATAGATGGTCTGGTTTTCTTTTCAGTTTAATAAAAATACTTTATAAAATCATAAATACGGAGAAATGAATGCATTAATTGAAAATCTCTCCCCCCATAAAATAAATTTAACTGGTGAAATCGTATAATAATTCATTGAAAATGAAACACAAACGAATATTTGTATGTATACAACTTAGTATTCTAATATCATCCTGTTTTTCATGGCATGTCAACAAGATACCGCGTCACGAATAAAGGTGAAGAAGACTGAAAAAATAATCATCTTGTGACAGAAATTGCGTCTACCCGCAAAACAGGAAATCATAATTGAACTGTGCCAGAGTCAACTATAGCCGCGTACTCACGTCGTTCTTGAAGTTCAAAACGACTTCACTCACACAGAGGGGAAGTGCCGTGGTGAGCCGTACTCAGCGTCACTTCCGCGAGTTTCTCAACTAAGCCTGCCATTTCACGAGTGCCGCCACCAAAACAAAAACACGGCGCACGGGTGCCCTCATCGGCAGTGATCCCGCAACAGTACTTAATGTTATTTCCCCTATCACATTCTTGGATGACGCTCGCATAGCCGTCCATTTTCTATAATCCACTACGCGCCCCAGAGCATTTTGAAGCCCCATGGAAAACATCAGCGTTGCGTTTGTAAGTCGATAAAACACATGTAAACAAGTTCCCTCATGTGCGCATCTCAAAGGAGATTTTTTTTCCATTACTAGCTGGGAGAAAAGGGGAAGCGAGAGAGTCGGTTCGGCAGCAGGGAACTTTTATGCTTATATCTCCTTATACGAAGAGAGAGACTATCCTCAAATCCCGATTGATTTTTGATGTACTGTGCTGTACACAGGATACCTTCCGCGTCCTTTGAGCCAAATCCTACAAAGGATGAATGGAAAGTAGTCCGGATGGGAGAGCTTCTACGTTACACGGATAGAATTTTTAAACGACCTCGTAGGAAGGAAGGATTCAAGCACTTCCGATTCCCTTAAATGTGGATATGCCTTCACTACTGAAAATAATTGGAATATTACTTCAAGAATATTACTCGCAATTAAATATGATAACCCTGCTTGATTTTATGTATTGGTCCTCTAACTAGACGTGTCTTATATTTCGATCAGTCATCATAAGCGTTCCGGGAAACATATATTAGTAATATTGATCTATCTATATTACTAATTTTCAGTGCACTCAGAAATTGTAACACTATGTAGCCTCCAAACAAGTAAGAGAAATCTACGGTTTTGTTAGATCGAAAAACATCCAAAAGCAAAGAAAGTCTCGATTTTGACTGAAAAATGCAAATATTTGAGGGTATTATTGTGCCTATTCTCACTCTACACAGAGACAGAATTTTCTTAATCAGTGTATCCATGATTCCAGTGTATAAGTGTATTCATGACATCACTTCATACGACAACAATATAATCTATTTCATTACCCGTTAAGAGAATTTTTGTTAAAATATTTGATTTGTTGCCTGGTTGTACAAAAGTATTTTATTTGTTGGTCTTGAGCAGAGTAAGACTCACTTTGTGGTTTTGTTCAGCAACACTTTAGCTACTGCAGGTATCTAGTTTTCATTTATTATTATTATTATTATTATTATTATTATTATTATTATTATTAATAATAATTTAAAGTTCTTTTCAAAAAAAATAATTAAATATCTCTGCGGTAATACACTGCTAAACAATTCACAATGTTTACTTAAAAATAAAGCACACAGTAATTGAAATTCCTTCACGACTACTAAGGTCGTTATATATTTGAGAGATGCATACTGTGACCCACCAATATGTGGATTATTTTTATTAAATGTTATTTGTCGAAAATATGTAGAAATGCTAGGGTAATTAAATAGGAATATGGTACCTTAGCAACGGCGCCCAAGTCGTTGTCAAGATAAATAAATATTCATCTGGCATTGAAAGTGACGGCGTGGCTAGTCAGATTTCAAAACGATATGGGGATTGGTCGGAGAGAGCAACGATAGTCTACTACTGCGGAAGTATGTCTGATTTTTTGAGACAAAACAGTAGAAAAGGGGGAAGCCGAGGCTTTGAGGGCTGAGCAGTGATAAAAAATTCACATTCTGTCATATGTCTTGACACTGTGCGGGTCGCTCACGGATAGATAATTTGCGTAATTGGAACTTGTAATTTTTCATGAGATTGAGGAACGTTGGACTCCGAATAATTTACAGTGTGTTAAAAGTATAGCTCACGAATAGTTTGAACTTTAATTATTTTTACAACACGCGGAAATTAGAACTTGTGAGATATATGACAGGACTCGGAAATATTCTGGACGAGTAATTAAATTGTGGAACTTTGAAACATTTCCGCTGCGAAATCGTAAAGAACGGGGTATTATTTTGCAAGTTTAATCGAACTAGAACTACGAATATTTGAAGTAGTGCGGATCAGTGGCTCGGCATCGTTCGCGTGGAAGAAGAGGAAAGAAGAACGCGGTACTTCAACTCTGGAATTCGCATCACCGGGGAGAAGAGAAGATGGTCCTTCGTGGCGACGTCGATCAAGAGCGCTCAAAGTATAGTGCAGTATAAAGGTTCGAACAAGGTCATGACCAAAGGACAGTTTTTCTGTTGCAATGCACAATAAATCCTAAGTTTCTTTTTGAAAGAAAAAAAAAACGATTTTCATTGGCCAATTCGAGCTAATAAGTAGCTAGATAAAATATTTGTTTTCAGATTCCTCGCCTCTCTGTATGGATGGCAGATCGGGTAATCGGATATCAATAGGTAATAGCGATTATTTCAGATGCAACCCACCGACCCAGCTAGCGGGAAAATATTTTGTTTTCTTTGAAGCAATAATAGATAAAAATATTATCGTAACCTTTTTCCTGGCGTCCATGTTAACATAAATTCGGAAACGGGTTACGACGAAACGCCCAATAATTCCGAGCAGTTTGTGGGCATGTTTCAATACGAAACTTTTCATTGCGTTGAAATTCAAAAATACTAATTTGTTTTGTATTAAGAGAGATGTAGCGTTGTTTGTCGTTAATGAATGCTTGTTAAAGTAGAATTTATAAACAGAAAAAATAAGTGTATATTAAAATTGAACGTGTAAGTTGGAATGTCAACTACAAAACCTCCAAGTCTCTTTTTCAGTTTCGTTTCCACGGACAGGCGTTCCGCAGACTCCTTTTATACCGTAGAAAATTTGGTGCTTTGCACGATCAACGTTCCCTAGTGGACTATTTCGGCTAGCAAGTGCAGAGAGAAAACCGACAGTCTCCAGCAAGGTAGGAGTCGCAGTAATTTACCTCTACCGCTGACTAGATCCGCTGTCGACCCACTCGGACGGATAAATTATCCCCAAAAATTCCGAGAAAAAGATTCATTGTCGCGACACGCGACAACGAGCGCGAGTGAGGGTGTATGGCGCGGGCGCGGGCGCGGGGGCGCTGTCGTGTTCCGCTGCGTGCGCCCTCTGTGGCGCTGACAGGCGCATTTTTCGGGAGAGCACCCTTCGCTCCGCGGGAGAGAGTGCGGTCAGCGCGTAAACGCGGGGCCTGAGAGGGCAGTGCAGGAAAGGGAGACAACGATGAGGACACGGAGAGGCTCGAGTGCAGCGATGGTGTCGAGAGTGGCGAGATAGGAAAAGGCGGCGCGGGCGGCGAGGGCGGCGAGGGCGGCGAGGGCGGCGAGGGCGGCGAGGGCGGCGAGGGCGGCGAGGGCGGCGAGGGCGGCGAAGGCGGCGAGGGCGGAGAGGGCGGCGAGGGCGGCGAATGCGGCGAATGCGGCAATGGCAGGGGGGTGACGGGGGCAGGTGAGAGAGATGAGGGTGGCAAAGCGAAGGTGGAGAAAATAGTGGTGCATGCGGACCTTTGATGGAGGGAAGACGTGACGGGCAGTGATGATGTTTATTTAGGATTAAGTGCGCTTCAACATCTAGTAAACGATTGTAGAAACAATAAACGATTGATTGTAGAAGACAGCTTTGGAAAGCATATGATAATGGAAATTGATGTGTTGTAATAGTGGAGAGAGAGTATTAAGTGTACAGTGTGAATGAAGTTGAGAATGTAAAACAAAAATGTCAACTTCAAAAGCTGCTGACGTGGTTGACGCACGTGACACCATCACGTGCCCAGTGGAGGAAATTCTGCTGAAGTGATGATTATCTCGAGCAAAGTGAAACACATTCAAATGCCAACTGTGTTTTAGATATCCGATGTAAATACAGATGTTAAGGACTACTAATAGTTTCATACTGCAGGAGATGTAATAAGGTTCATCATAAATACCAGAAATATTAGGCGTTGAAACAGTCCAATGCCACAAGTTCTGTCCATCTACGACAAGGGTGTTCAGTTCGCATGCCAGAGCCTCGTGCAACAGGCGAACGGAAGCGTCTAGAGCGAACGCGCGACGTACGCACGCACGAGTTGCAAACGACATGCTTCGGCACGCAGACGCACGCCCGCGCACCACCGCTCGCGACAGCAACAGGTGCTTGGAGCTTCGGGGGCGGCGGTGGCGAACAGCCTGGCTCTCGCCACTGCATGCGTTACAAGGCCATATGTTCGCACCCGCATCTGGCGCCTGCCGCCGCCTGCACCGGCTCCTCGGGCCGTCCATCACGGCCCCGCGCCTCCGCCGCTGGGAAAGAGGGAGGGAGGCGGCGCCACTGCCACCGCCGTCTTGCGGCCACGCGGTCGCTAGGGAGTCGTTTCCCTCAGAGATATACTATCTCGCGCTAGGCGCCGCTGCGTGGTCGGAGCAAGAGTTACTAGTACCCGCAGCAGAGTCTTCGCTGTTACAATTAGTAAGTGTTATCACTATATTATTAAGTAACAAGAAAATTGAATAGGTTTACCAATGAGTATGTCAAAATACTTCAATACTACAAAATACTCAATTTCTTCATTGTTAGGCAGTTGTTTATTGACATCCATACTGAACCCATTATCAAACATTTTCAGATTTTGTAATGAGTCAAACCAACCGTATAACTCCTTATGATGGTAATAATAATAATAATAATAATAATAATAATAATAATAATAATAATAATAATAATAATAATAATAATAATAATAATAATAATAGTAAATCATAATGACCAGTCCGGATAGTTCAAGGGTTCAAGTCCAGCCTCAAGCATAGGTGTGTTTGTGTATGTCTGTTTGTGCGTACTGTCCAATTCATTATCATTATCACTCCATCTTCCATCCCTCAAGGTCTAACAACCCTCGGATTTAGCCTAATGCTGATCCCCGTGATTGATTTCATGCAAGACTTGCAACGTGATAAATGATACTGAGCCCGTGTAAGGGCATGAATGCGTGGTTCTCGACGGCCGATTCGCGAGCAAAACAAATCATAATGAAACCAACACGACACAAATTGAGAAATACAATTAAAATAAATTAATGAAAGTAAATATACTTTGATTTTTCGGGTATTTAATTTAATCTAGGCGAAGTACCATGCGTTGCCCGAATACTTATCATGATCGTCTTTTAGACTAGAAAAGAAATTAATTATATTCTGATAAGCCATGAACTCTGGGATTAGTTTTTAATGATAAAATGAGCATCTAGCGTGGAATACGGCATTGTTTCAGACTAGGTAGTCAAAGATCACGTGTTGTTAGGACAACGTATGAACTAGGTTTAATATTCATGTTTGGTGATAACGTGCCAATGGACACTGCCCCGAACACATTATGTGCAGAAGTTGTGAAGAGGGCGTTGGATGGTCGTGATCTTTAGAAAGGACGCATGGATTCACTCTCTAACAGATTATTGTCGCGAGCACACGTAAGCAGTTGGTGAGGTGCGATCGGATTTTCTGTATAGGCTAGGTAAATGATAGTGAACCGGAAAGTTATGTTTAGTTTGAAGTTTGAGAGCTTGGTCTTTTGGAGATTGTAATGTTAAATTGTAATTAGGAATTTTATTAATGTAATAGTCGGAAGTTTAAAATAAATAGACTCCATGCTTCGAGGAGATATACATTAGGGTGGCTCCGTAGATGGAAGAATTTTCCAATAAGTAGATGAATATAGTCAGTCGCGAGTAGGTGTTTCACACGAAACACAGATAGGGAAAGCCGTGACCGCGTATTAAATTAATGGGAATATTAAGTTCTATTAATAGCAATCGTTTAGGACGTTCTGGAATACCTTTTTAATTTAGGAAAGGACGCGAGAATTGGAATGCCAATGATACCATGGACAACTTTCTGCTAGTCAGCCGAGAAGCCAGCGATCAACGAACGCGATTTACGAACGTAATTACGTAAATAAACTTACGAACTATAGTCAAACCCGTAGAGTGTTTAATGTTTCAAAGTGAAAAGTAATTCACGGAAAATCCATATTATCGTGATTTACAGATTATAAGAATAAATGTTAAATTTTTATTGTTGAAAAAGGCTGATAATTTGTAGTAGTTGCCATCAATTAAATAATTGATCTCAATCAATAGAACTTCCAGAAATTGTGATTCTGTATAGAATTACACGTCCACATGCAACAGGTAGGGAATGTATGTTGTGTGTGGAACCCATGGTTGAGTTGAGAGTAAAATTTAATAAATTAATGTTGTAAAATTTTACTAATAGCTATCCTAATGCGGTGCTTGATAAGAACGTAAATTTATCACAATATCGTGTCTTCATCGTGCTCCGCCCTACCTTGCGCCGTTCCTGACTCCCAGCTTCATCCTTCACGCTCCTTCCTTGCGACAGTTGCTATGTGTAGTGCTATTCAGATGCATTGATGCCAGTGGGGTATCAAAGGCGGGGATTCTCATGGGGCTTCAGACCCCATTCTTTCAGAAGCTGATGACACATACTATTCACAAACATGTTTTCTATTAATTTTCTATAGTAACAATTCATCTAATATCTCAATTGAATGTGTTATAAATAATTATACGTCAACAAATGACAATACACGGAGAGCTGCACAAAGAAAACTCCTGATTGCCTGGCTGCTGTACACCTCCGACACGCGTTCGGTAATAATTCTGACATTCACGTAATCTTACTCTAATTGCGATATCAGAAAGAATCTAACTGAACTTAATTAGAAATCGTATGAAATTCAAAACCTTTAACTTACTTTGGTAGAACACTGCAACGTTTACGAAAAATTTATGAAAAACTGAAAGAGCATTAATATTTTGCTTAAGGCCAATGAAAGGATGAAGGTACAAGATTTTACAAACCCAAATGAATAGAGTAAATTTTTTTTTTTTTTAGTCCAAGCAAATTTGTTTCAGGATGGAATAAAGCTGAAAATTGTATAAAATCAAACATTTTTCTTCATAAATTAACTTTTAAAAATGACCCAAATTATTTCCGACCGAATTTCAATGAAAACCCTGCATAAATGTACGAAGATGAGAAGGTTGTGGAAAGTATACTGATTAACAGGGGGAGTTTTCAAAGAGATTCGATATCCTCTCTACTGATTGCATTAATTTGATTCCATTGCCGAGATAGTTGTCGCACGCTGATTTTGGTTACAAGTTCCACGGTGATAAAAGACCAGCATCACATTCGTTGTACGTGGATGATCTTAAAGTGTTTGCTAAGAATGAAGCAATTCTCTCCTAAATGCTGACGTCAATGATTATAGCAAAGAAATCTGCATGAAATTTGGTTTTGACTAATTATAAAAAGTCAATTGAAAGAGAAGTGACAAAGTCTTCTGGAACATTGAAACTGATATGCGCATTGTGATTCAAGATCTTGAGCCAGGTAAAACGTACAAATATCTGGGAATTGAAAAATATTAGAACATCTCGAACCGCGCAATAAAAGAGAGAATTTGCAGGGAGTATTACAGAAGAGTCAGACTTATCTTGCAGTTTGCTCTGAACTCCAGGAATCGGCAATAGGTAGTTGGCGGTGCCTGTAACTGAATACAGTTTCAGACTTGTGAACTGGACTGAGCCAGAAATTAGTATCATGGATCGAATAAACAGGAAACTGCTTACAATTAACCATGTCGCCCACCCTCGCGCTGATGTATATAGACTTTATATGTCACGTAAGGAAGGAGGAAGAGATTGAAGCCTCCTGGCACAAACCAATAGTCTGGATGGAAAAGTATGCAGTCATTAAGATGATATACGAATGAGGCTGTTCATTTAATCTGACCGAGGAATGGAAAACAGGCACTGTAAGTGTAGCAAGAAGCATTGTGAAGAAAACCATGCAAGACATGCAGAATAATATAGACACTGAACTTCTGATGCCACATAGCATGAAATGCGAGACACAAACAATTTTAAAGAATTCCTGGAGAGATAAACCACTCCATTGACAGTAAAAATAATGGACAAAGTGAAGATCAATCATTTTTGTGGCTTAAAAAGCGAAGAATGAGAAAAGAATCTTAAGCTATTGTAATAGATGGTCAAGATCAAGCGTTGAGAACATGATATTTTGATAAAACGATTTTCAGAATTTCCCAAGATAATAAATGTCGCAACTAGTCGAAACCATTGGTCATATTGTTTCAGCTTGTCCAATTCTAGCAAAGACGGAATACATTAAAAGACCCGTTAGGGTGCGAAGTGCGTCCCACTGGCAGATCTGTACCACCCTCGAAGTTCCAATCACATGCTCCAGGTGGTACAAACACTCACCAAAACCGGTGACATTTGCTGGACTATGTACAATATTGTACGACCAACAAATTCAAACAGATTGCACGATAGTGGTAAACAAGCCAAATATTGTTTTCCGGGATTTGGAGGAAAAACGATCTCCTTGTAGAGGTGGCTGAACCGTACGATCAAAACGACGTACCTAAGAGGCAGAGAAAGATCTTAAATACAAGAGTTTGGAAATCGAGATCAGCCGAATGTGGAGAGAGAAAGAACAGGTCGTCCCAACAGCTCTGGTCAGCATTTTTTTTCTGTAACAAGAACACTGCTGTAACACTGCTTCTGGAAGACAATTTTTATCTTTCACTCCTGATCTAATTTCAAAATTTGGGCATCGACCTCAGTTTTCATGTGATGGTTGTTTTTTGTAAATACGTAGGTGTGCCTATATATATATATATATATATATATATATATATATATATATATATATATATATATATGGGGATAAGACAACGCTCTAATAACAACAGATACAGATGCATTCAGTAAAAAAAAATACAATACAAGTGTTAAGAAAAGTGAAGAAACGTATCTAAACATACTTCCTTCCCGATTTATTGCAATACTTTCTTCAGGAACGTCTCTTCGTAAGGTCCAGCAGCATTCAGAAAATATTGCGACTATAATTGCCTTGATAACGCTTTCCATTTGAGAAATGTCAGAGCGGAACAGTTGGCTATGTTCGTCACTAACGGCCCCGAGATTATTCCGGAAGAGGTTCAAATGATCATTCAAAAAATGTAGTTTAAATGATGTTATATCCCATACGGTGGTATGATCTCAATATTTCCTACAATACCCCTTTAGTTCTCTGTCTTGTGGTTGCCCAAAAAGTTTCTATAGATACTTGTGAAAATCAGCTATATCTTTTTTTCATCACTCGACAAATCAACGAAATGATAGTCATTAATTTTCTAAATTGCGGTCTTACAATTATTTTTCCTTTATCTTTGTGTCACTGTTCCTTCTCTCGCAAATACATGAATCCACGTGATGTTTTGTCCATGGCTTTCCCAAAGTTTTTGACGATACCAAAATCAATTTGCAGTGGAAGCATGTACATATTTTTGGGGAGTGTTAACACTTGTCTCTGTCCAGTTCAATCCGAGCAGGTCATTTGTTCCCACTATAGTGATTTTTTCCCGCTTCTAGTCTCCCAATTACATAGTTTCAATTGCATAGTGTTTTGTGTACCCCAGCTACATGCCGAGCAGAATTGCAATTACCTTTAGATTTCTATTTATATTCCGTTTGTATTTATATTTGATAAGTGTGAGAAGCAATTGAAAGTTATCCCACTGGTTAACTGCATGAACAATCGGAACAAGAGAAAATTGTTCCCATTGAAGAGAAAAAACTTGGGGTTCTTGTATTTACGTTAGAAATAATATTGATTCTATCTCCTTCGCGGAATTAAATGTGTATTCCGTTGAAAATGTTTTCGAAATTTCTGTTGTACATCTTACTTCGCTAAAAGTGATAATACTTTGCATCTACAGACTTCCAACAAAGAGAGTTGCAGATTATATTTTGTTCTTAGAAAAACTGAAGATAACACGTAACAAAGCCAGCAATCGCTCTTTTGAATCGATTGTTGTATGCCGAGATTTTAACATTGATTTTCTGGTCGAATCTTGCGAAAAGAAAAGTTTCTCAATTTAATTAATTCTTTCAATTTAGACATTACAATTAATGTACCTACACGGATCACCCAAAATTCGATGAAGGCAATTGATCAAATAAAATTAACAAAACTACTACTTGATATGAAGTTGAAACAAAAGATTTAGGATACAGTGACCACGACGCGCCAATTTTTACCATTATAATAAATACGATCACTGACACAATAAACAATATACGTATGACTAGATTGTTTACAGAAAGTAAAATAAAATTATTCATTGATTACTTCATGGGAAGCGGTTTATAATACTGTTGATTTTTTTTCCTAGGGCTCTTATTATCTTGCCGCTTGACCTTTAGGTCCCGAAGGGACGCATATCCGACCATACACTAGACAAACACTTGCGGGCTCCTCTGATCTGGGGTCAGCAGAACGCGAGGCCCTCCGCGACAACACACACACACACAAAGTCAAGGGACAAACAGCCATGCCCAAGGCGGGACTCGAACCCGCGATCCTTCGGATCGACGTGCTAAGTCGGTACTCGCTCTTAGCCACCTCGGCCATCCAGGTCGGTATAATACTGTTGATACAAACGACAAATATAATTCTTTTTTTCAACTCTTTCATTTCATTTTAACACTTGCTTTCCTCTTCAAAAAAGAAAATTAAATATTTCACGGAAAAGCAATTCTTGGATAACACAAGGGATTAGGACATCTTGTAAAAACAAGCGGATTCTTTCTTTCATTTCTAAACGTCATAACGTATCTCAAGATTTCCTTATCTATATATTTAAAAAAATAAGGTATTCTGCCATGGCTTCGTTCAGAGCTTCTACTGAACCGATTGTAGTATTTTTTCCTTTAAATGAAAGAATGTGATCTCTAGATGCGTTATCAAATACTGTTAGAGTTGATTCACCAACATTTACGGTGTAAATTAATTAATTAAATCATTCTTTAATAGTAAGCTTATCAATAGCCAATTGCTTTCTTCCAAAGCTGCTTCAAGGTGGCGCTGCTTGATGTTTTGTTTTGATTGTTGAGATTTGCTTACAATTCGTCAAGGTTTTGTTTCAGTGAAATAATTGCATTGTGGCGTTGATAGTTGGCATGTATTTGCTTTTGTGGTGTATTTTGTAGAGAACATACGGACAGTGGATTTTGCTCGGTTGTACTGAAGTAGTAAGTTGTACACAGGTTATGTCGAATTCCGAATCGTTGCCCATGCGCCCCAAAAGGCGCAAAGGTTTTTGCGGCGGCGATGGTGTAGCGGTTAGCGTATCGGACTGCTATGCCCAAGTTCGCGGGTTCAAACTCGAGCGAAGCAGTAGATTTTTAAGGGCGAAAAAATCCTTTGTACGCCTTCCTTCGGAGGGAAAGTAAAGCCAGCTGTCCCATTTACTGCATATAAAAGATCCTCAAGCCTAAATGACGCCTCTGAGCTAAATTCAAATCGCCTGTTTCGTCGCCCAAGTAATACCTTCTTTCTCAGGCCTCATGGCCTGAGTCTCGCCACGTAAAATAAGGCCAATTCAATTCAAACGTACATTGGTGGAGGCAGGGAAAGAGAAAGTCAGCATAAAAGTCGTGTTAGTGAGGTCATTTCGTTCTCTGTTGGGTCGTTGTCTATGAAATGTCAGTTTTGTTCTGCTTTGTACTTCCCATGTGAGAGAAATTCTGCAAATGAGTTTACTCTGTGTTGCTTAAATGGGAAAATACGTTTACCTTCGGGCAATATGCCAGAAGAAATTAAAGTTGATTATAGATGATGACACATCAAAAAACTTTAGAAATAATATTCGTCATTATAATAGTGCTCTTTCTTTTGTGTCATTTGGTGCCGATATTGCATTGCCACCTGGTCATGGGCCATACATGTTCAAAATTTTGGTAACTCCACCTCACAAAATATTTTCGTCATATCCTGAAGATCCAAACAACGCAACATATTGTAAACATTAGTCTGGGCACAGTATTTTACATTTATCTCAGATCTCACCGTAAAATTTTGACAGGTTCTCACTAGTCTACTTTAAAAAATACAAATCATTGTTAAGAAAAGTCATAAGGAAGGCTAAAATCATGAAAGACGATCAGGATATTTTGAACTCAAATAACAAAACAAAAGCAATGTGGAATATAATAAAAAATACGACCAAATCAACTAGAAACCCTGTAGAGAATGTTGTTTTAGAATATAACGATACAAATGTGAACGATCCGGCAACAGTGGCTAGTCTCTTTAACCAATATTTTTCGAGAATTGCTGCTGATCTCACTAAGGATCTTCAGCCACAAAATTCAATAATAGATAGTTCACCCAAAATTTTAGGCACGATGTTCGTTTCCGAAACTTCCTATGAAATTCTCAAAATAATCGGTAAACTAAAAAATAAATATTCGCCCAGTTTAGATGAATTCCCGGATTCTTTGTTAAAGACCTGTGCATATGCCATTATACACCCGTTAACTCACATATTTAATTCATCGTTATGCACCGGAACGTTTCCAGATATTTTCAAAACAGCTAAAATTATGCCGCTTTCAAGTATTCCCGTAGTCAAGTATGCAGCGTTTTCAAGTAGTCCCGTAGATAGGGAGTAGCGTGTTTCAAGAAAACTGAGCCCGATAGTAAAAAACTGATTTCATATTCGAACCTTAGAACCCCATTCGCTTTCTTTGTTACCAAAATGTTGTTGATGTGTGTAGTTATTGGAGCTCTGGGATTTGTTCCGCAAAATGTGTGTAAAAACTTGTCCAATCTCCCAGGTCATTGAAAAAAAGAAAACAACAAGATATGGCATTATTTGAAACATTCCACTTTTCCCGCATAGTAGAGGCACCGACAGTCCCTAGATCTGATCCTTAGGTAGCTGGTTGCAACCTGAAGTAGATTTTATACTCAACCGATTCATAACACGTGAAATAGATTCATAAGTCGTGAAATAGAGGAATAATAATAATAGATGGGCGCAAAAATATCAAACGTATGTGATACGTTTTTAGAAGAAAATACCTAATTTTTAACACGAATGATCTCCTAACTCGCAAATATAAGGAAGACACGATCAAAATCCGGTGAAACGAATATTTGTTATCAAAAAAACATCTATTGAATACAAAATATAGGTTTTGTATATTACAAAAAATGCGAAGAAGAGTATTATGGCAAAACGTAGAAAAGCTGTCTTGAAAGTCCTATGTGTAATACTTATAGTGCATTAAAATAAATAAGTAGATTTACCAGTATTTATTTAATTAAGTTATAAATATCTGTGTTTCAATTTTCTGCCATCATTTTCCAACGTTTAATGTTAAAAGCAATAAATATTGACTTAACAATTCGCCTCTCAATCATTATTTAGCCAGACATTCACTAATGTCCTCCAGAACTTATAATAGCGCACGGTTCACATTTCCCACCAACTGTTCCTCCGGTCCAGTGCATCACGCCTGAGAGGCCCACGAGAGCGCGGGGCGCCTCCGCCGCGGCATCCGGACTCGCGGCGCTGAGCGTCCGCCTGCGATCTCGCATTAGCCCGCGCCGCACAATGCCAGCCGGGCGGAAGCATTCGCAACGGCGCGGCGCGGCGGCCAGGCACGGCCGCCGTGGGACGGTGGGAGCGCGTTCGACTCCAAAGGGGGCCCATCGCCAGGTGACCGCCGCGCCGCCCGCGGGGACAGGGGCCGACGGCGCGGCGGGGGCCGGACCGCCACCGCCGCCGCTGGGGGCGGGTAGAACAGGGCGAGGTGGGCGCTGTCGTCAGACACTGTGAATATATCACCGGCCTGGCATGTGCTGCTGTCAGGCCGGCATAGCAGCGGCTGTGGAACCTCCTCCAAAGGCCTCCGCCGCCCGCAATGCCGCCGCCGCTGCCGCTGCGGATTGTGCTCGGAGGCGCTGAATGCGCCGTGGTAGCGGAGGCGGCGGCGGCCCCGCGGCGGCGGCGACCGGAGGAGGGGGGCCTCCCGCGGGTCGGAGGTCGAGAGTGGGGACGGATTTGCAATTTATGGCCCTGTCTGTATGTGTGCTATATATCCATACACACAGACATACTTCAGCATGTGCGAAATGGAGGGACGGGCGAATTAGTAGGGGAGTGGGATCGAGAGAGGGTGGGCCGGGTAGTGCAGCGGGGAGGGAAGACGAGATGAGGAGTTCCTCTCCCTCCCCTTGTCAACTGCACATGACAGCAATTCACGGCACTACCATAGTTTAAACCAATAACTCCCTGCAAACGTATTACCACTTATACAGATGTCTAGGAGGGGACGCGTACGGGCGCGAGGGCCCTCGTGCCAGCGGCGGCGTGTGTTGTGGGCGTCTTTCAAACCTGCTGTTTTATCGCCCCAACTTAACTTGTTAGCGCGGCGCTCTTCGCGCTACCTTTAAACCTTTGTGGCCCGAAACGCGGGCCCGAGCGCTTGCGGAGGCCCGAAGCCCCCACCCCACCCCAGGCCGCACCAGCGCCACGCGTTCGCCACGAAAATTGCCCTTCCGCCCACCCCTCTCCAGCAGCCGTTCGCTTTCCCTTCAGATGCGCGCCCTGCCCGGGCGTTAGCAACGATTTGCGAGGGTCTCTGCGCTTCTGCAAAATCGGCAAACGTAAGAGAAAGTGGCTGCTTCTAAGAACTATGTGAACATCTACTACTATTTGCAAATTTTGAAGCCATTGTTCGCTGCGATTTCAAAACAGAAATCAATGCCAACAATTATTCAGAAAATGCTTTCAAGGAATGTGTACGCTTGCAAGGCTTTTCTTGTTAACAAATGCTCTCTTTGTGAAAAAAAGTGATCGATTGTTGACTACTAACGTTTTGCACTTTTAAGTGTAGAGCAAAAACAATTACGATTTTTTTCCAATGCAAGATATAGATAGTATCAATACTCATAAACAGTATATTGTTTGCGTTTTAAAACGTGTTTTCCTGTCTACCATTATCGAAGTTTAGTAATTTAAAATAGTACACATACGATTCGTTTTCGTTGTGTTTAAATCGTTTAAATTGTTTGAAACCATTTTCAAGATCTTATTTTACAAGAAACGGCCCTTCATAGGATGCCCACAATTTCTTGAGCTTGATAGGCATCTACCAATCTGTAACAAATGTATACACTAAGAATTTCATGCTTTGGGTATGAACTTCAAATATTTAATCATTGTATTCGTTGAGAAAATGGCAAGGCGTGTTGGAAACATAAAATCAAAATAAGAGACCCACGCCAAAGGCGGAATATAACGTATGTACTTCAAGTCACCCCACCCATGCGAAATTGTATTGCTAACCTATTCTCTATCGCGATACCACAAAAACAGCGAATTAAACACGGCGTGCTTAGACAATACACGCGCACACACTCAAGCGCGAGCCTCATCAGTCAGCGGCGGCGGGCGGTCGACGACGGGCGATAGCCGCACGACAAGCGACAATGCTGCGATACGCACGCACGGACGCGCAGAGGCACGTGGGGGTGGCGTGGCGGGATCGAAGGGCGTGGCGGTGGCGGTGGCGGCGCCTGACCCGAGCAGCTGTTCGCACGTCGTTGGGCGCCGTCACGCAACCAGCGCTGCCGTCGCCCTGCGCCGTCTCCAAGCTGCCTCCGCGCACGCACCGAGACCCGTGCGCCACGAGACGGCGACGGTGGGATCTTTGGTGAGGGCGGAATTGGGGACGGTAGGTGTGGCGGTGTAGAGATCTTTCGAGTAAATATTACTACCGAAGGTCTGTCAGTGCACATAATAGAACAGGTTCAAATACGATACACAGCAGAACAGATGCTCATAGTTGTAATTCTGCAGGTGTAGTAGAACCGGCACAATTTGATGATATCAATATTAATGATGGCATCAATACATCTTCGCTGAAGCATCTGTAGTGGCAGTGAGGGAATTGCAGATGGTTAAAATTGTTACCAATGACGATAGAGGTGAGAATCGGGATCTCCAAAATCTTTACAATCATAAATATCGTGAAAAATAGGGATGACTCCAATTAAATTGTTATTTCAAAATGTTTTTAACATTTAGTTTAAAGCAATCCGAAAGGCATCTGTGCGGCATTGTTCCCAAGTGTGCTTGCCAGGAGTTCCCGAGGGATGCAGGTGGACGGCCAGAGCGGGTGAACAGGTGGCGGGGGTTGGTCGGAGCAGAATGAAGAAGCGAAATGAGCGGAAGGAGTAGAAGGCGGGAACGGCTTAGGTGACTCAGAGCATCAATTAATGTCACTGCCGTGCCCCTGCGCAGGAGGTCCTAGGATTCTAGTTCTGACAATGGCAGGATTTTTGACACTAGGTAGTTAGCTAGGTTGAATTAAGTCACTGTCTGGAAGAGAATTCTAGCAGCCGACTGCTCTGATGGGTATTTTTTCGTCATTTCACCGATCAACACAGGTGAATGCCGGAGAAGTACCCTAATAAACGGACTACCGACCGCGTGCGATCTTTCCTTTCTTTTCCTTGTCCTATGCCCATCCCTTATCTACCCACTCAGTTACATCCACTACCCTATCAAACATTGTTGGGAGGCCAGTCAGAAGTTTACAGCTGGTCCCAAGTGGGGCAGTGGACGGGTAGGTCGGGATCGGATCTCGTCATCCACCGAAGGTAGATCATAGTCACATCCTGCGATAAAACATGTCGTACACGTACGGGACTGATGACCATAGCAGCTGAAGTGATCGGAAACTAATCAATCAATCAATCAATAGAAGGCGGAGGAGAGGGTGGCTAGAGCGGCTATGTTTACCACATGATAAATAACTGGATAATGCCGGGTTACTTTAGCTACTCTCAAATGATCTTCAATTGGACTGAAATTTACTTTGTTCTCTTCAAAATATAAAAAATGGGGTTTAATTTTCATTGATAAAATTTTGACATTTTTGAAAATAATGCATAGAACGTAATGTTTTTCTAATTTTAAAAGATAGCATAATAATTTACTTTAACGCAGTGGGTATATTTTATCAATCTGCTGTGCCATGCCGAGAATACGAGAACTCATAAACTAATAGAAGGTACGAAAAGTATACGAGAACCCAGAGATCTACAGAAGTATTACTTTATTAAATACAAGTCAGAAATTGTTTTCAAAGGTTATATTAGAAAATACAACCATTTACGTAGATAAATGAAAAAGAACAAGATTTCGACCTTATCGATCAACAATAGATACCATGTATGTGATTCGTCAAGTATTCTAAAAGACGATAGAATTTAATGTCCCAGCCTTCATATGCTTAGGAACCACATATTTAGGAGTGGAAATTTTAAGCATGAGGGACACCTACAATGATGTTAAACAGTAAGTAATCAAAGGAGCGAGAATATCGGTATATCTAAAAGACGTAACCTGGACAAATCTTATCTTAATGCAGAAAGAAAAGTAAAAATATACAAAATCGCAGTGACACCTGTAATGACTCGTGAAGATGATGTGCGGGCCGATACTAGAAGAACTCTAATAAGAACTTCAAGGATGCGTATTTATAAGAGCCATGACAGGAAAACAAGATGGAATAGAATAAATAATCAGAATATAAGGAATGACTTTGGCGTGACGAATATAGTTAAATTTATAAGAACAAGAAAAATGGCTGAGATGATATTCCAGGGCAGATAATAGTAGACTGATCCAAATAGCAAGAGATTTAAGACTCTTAGGCAAGCGGGATCGAAGAAGACTAAAGAGAAGGGGGATCGAAAGCTGGGCATCAACTCTCCCGACTTGCCTTGAAGGTGATGTGTACAGAATCACAGGTTCCACCTACATAGCAGAAGAAGAAGAAGATAACTCGTAATTACGCAGAACGCAGCATTCACTAACAATAAGAATGCGCCTTATATAACTGAAACAATTCTTAAGAAGTTACATCGCAAAAATAAAACCATACCGATCGTCACTAAATAAAACATAAAACATCTGTTTTTCTACATTTTTCTTAAATTTTAACTACTGTTCTTATCAATTAAATTATGAGAGCAATTTAATAAAAGTAAATAGAATAGGGCGTAAAATACTAATTTTCATTTTGAATACAATAATTCTTCAAAATGTTACAATTATGTTGTAGTCTATTTAACAAACTCATTCTCGGTTTCCAATTACGTGTAGTTTCGAACACAACTTATGATTAATTTGGCCTGGAAGTGAAATAAATTTCTAACGAAACCCGCAGCCTGTGCAAGTATATAGCTGCAATAATTATT
The DNA here is from genome assembly GCA_011170035.1 of Teleogryllus occipitalis. Classification (NCBI taxonomy): domain Eukaryota; kingdom Metazoa; phylum Arthropoda; class Insecta; order Orthoptera; family Gryllidae; genus Teleogryllus; species Teleogryllus occipitalis. Next base: position 960,182 of record BLKR01000043.1, on the reverse strand, counting down.
ATATTGAAGCACAAATTACAGAGTATCCCTTTACGATCTATGCGTGGCTCTAATTATAACCTCAACAATTACGCACCCTACACATGGTTGGGCGGATGCGATGGCAAGAGCGAATAAGCGAGGAGTAAATGAGAACGGTAGGAAAAGCCATAGCGGGTGTGAAAATGAGGGCAAGGGAAAATCAAAGCCTCTGCTCGTTCAGTGCGCGAATAAGCGGAAATGTTTCAGCAAATGTCATGCACGCTGCATTAGTTACAATTTTGATGTGAAACCATATGTGATGATAAATCATAATACACACAACCAAAACTAGTGGAAAATAAGGAGATGAGTAACACTCCAAAGCTTTTTCTTCTCTTAGACTTGTGAAATGCATAATTTAGATTTTTGTAATGATCTGAAGAAAAGTGTAATAATTTACTTCCAACGTAGGTTTCTTTTATATTTTTCTCATTGTCAAATTTACTGTCACGCTACCGTTTCTTCTGTAAAACTGAAGAATTTTAAGATTTTTGAAACCTTTCATATGTAAAATATTTTCCCTCCTATTCTACCCAAACAAATCAAATGGACTTCACGCTTGATGAGGTGGGAGAACGGCGACACAATCCTCATCTACAAAGTTACGTAAAAATAATGTTTGTTGATATTAATTTAAAGAGTAATACAGTTATTTTCCTTTTAATTGTCTCCTTATAAGACTTACGAACCGGAAGATTCGTATACTGAGCTCTGCAGGCAAAGAGACCGACATAATTCTGTCTTTTGGCTTAAGTGAACATTTTTACATGTTTGCAATATTTTTGAACCAATACTCAGAGCTCAACTTCGAGCCACTTGCACAAATTTTAATATTTAAACTGGCACTAACAGACTTACTTCTGACCGTGTACCAAGATAGAGCTTAAAAGCTTTACACTTTCACAAAGTTTACAAGCTTTGTGTGTATGTATGTGTGACACATTCACACACATACAAACGTACATTCGTTTAAACATCATAGTAAGTGTCTCTTCATTGCCGCGTCACCGAAACCCTCAAAACCAATTTGATCACCACATTCGCGACCTCGAATTAATTGATCGATTCCTGTACTTTACCTCTATAATACATTCTGTCAAGAAAAATTAAAAATGAAAGAATAATAATAATAATTATAATAATAACAACAATAAACAATACACATATTGAAGGTCAGTTATTGTTTATCTGTGGCACCACATATCAGCGTTTTGTGTAACTAATTGTCAATATTGATTGCCATAGCAAATTTATTTTGTCGATTCCAGAGAGAGAGAGAGAGAGAGAGAGAGAGAAAGAGAGAGAGAAAGAGAGAGAAATAGAGAGAGAAATAGAGAGAGAAAGAGAGAGGGGAGGGAGAGAGAGAGGGGGAAAGGGAGAGAGAGAGAGAGGAAGAGGGGGAGAGAGGGAGAGAGAGGGAGGGAGAGAGAATAGAAAATAGATCGTTTTTCAGTATTATTATTATTATTTTTTTATATTATTATTATCATTCTAATTTACGACCAAAGATGTTACGAGTCGCTCGATTATTAAGTATACTCCGGGTTGCATCAAGCTTCCTAAGGCGCAGATGTAGGAACTGTCGGTGCCTCTACAACACTTAAGGGAAAATGTGGGATGTTCCATATAAAACAACGTCTTGCACTTCCAGGTCATTTGATTGACCAGAGAGTTTAGCCAATTCCTTTTACAAATATTGCGGAACAAATTCCGGATATAACATAACTATTGGGACGACCTCTGCTTTTCCGCCCATTTGACTCATCTCGATTTCCAAACTTTTGTATTTAAGACGTTCCTATGCCTCCTTCTTTACGACGTTTGATAGCACGACAAAGCAACATCTACAAGTAGACACTTTTTTCCCTCTAAATCCCGGATAACAATATTCAGTTTGTTTGCCGCTATCTTGCGATGTTTGAATTTGTTCATCGTACATTATCTATACTAATAAAAGTGAATTCAACGACACGTAATCGACATCGATATCACAAAAAGGAGTGTATGAATAGATACGGCATTTTTACAGGCTCTTCTTCAGGGTTTGACGCAGTGTCCTGGCACAGTTTGGTAAAGATTAATGCTACACAAATACAGAAAATAAATAATTTCAATAATGCCTTGGTAGATCCACCACGACCACTTTTATACCCTGTCGCTAAGATGGCTTTATTTATAATACATTCCGCTAGAGGTCAGTAGCGGTGCGCAAGATCACGTGCATATTCTATTATTTTTAAATTCTAATCGCTAAACCGCGTTCAACCGTTAAATGAACAATTTGTAGCACTATTGTTAAGTTGTTTGAAGACGCAAAACAAATTAAAATTGTAATACACTGTAGGTGGAGTGCTTGCAGTCGTCACAAAGTGCAGTACATGTCTTCTGTAGTCAATGAGCTGTAAATGTAACTTCGATTTAAACATAGCTGCACTTCAAGAACAGGGGAGGGGAACACTATCATCCAATCGCGAGCTTCATTCGGACTTTGTACAACAAATAATACAAATTTTCTGTACAGAAAAGGATGAATTTAGTTTATTTTAATGAATTACTGACCTTCACTGAGACTTGCGTATGCTTCCACAGGGGTCACTCTAAAGTGGAATAAGCTTAGGGATTGCAGAAACTACATCTCAATTTTTGCCCTGGTTAGAAAAAAACTGAATGTGTATTTTCATACAATCCACAACTCAGCCACAACTCTGATATATCTGTAAACATTGGGAGTATGAATTCAATATGCCCATTCTGCAAGGCTTTAAAGTGGGAAAATGAAACTCCAGGTTTGTGTTGTAAAAATGGAAAAGTGTACCTAAAAGAAATAATGGTCTACCTGATGCCTTTGCTATATGGTAAAAATTCTGATGCACTGCATTTCCAGAAATTCATTAGACATTACAATTCATGCTTTCAAATGACAGCATTTGGGTGTACTAGAATTGTTGCATTGTGTAATAGAATTATGCCCGCTTTTAAGATCCAGAGACAAATTTATCATAGGATAGGAAGTTTGCTTCCCGATTTAAATGAAAATCACAAATTTCTGCAAATTTACTTTATGAGTGATCACCCAAATCAAGTTGAAAGATGTAAAGTAACAAACCAAGTCAGACCCTCAATAGTTAAAGATATTCAATTAATGCTTCGCCAAGAAAATAAATATGTTAAAGATTTCAAACGTTCTTTAGAAACCATTTCTTCTGAGCCCAAGATTGTTATCAAGACTGATAGGAAAAATTTGAATAAATATTCGGGAAGGTACAATACACCTGCAGTTTCTGAGGTAGCGATTGTTTTAGTTGGGGAAGAACATGGGAGCAGAGATATTATTTTAAAACTTAGAGATAATTCTTTGCAGAGGATATCTGAAACTCATAGATCTTATGATCCACTCTAGTACCCTTTAATATTTTGGCAAGGAGATGATGGTTATCATTTTGGTTTAAGTGAAATTTATCCGAATACTCAGCAGCCCACTTGTAAAAAAGTGTCTGCAAATAGTTTTTATTGTTATCGGTTCATGCTGAGAAGTAGGCAGATGAACTAACTTTTCCGTTATAAGAACCTTCTACAGCAATACGCTGTAGACATGTTTGCAAATAATGCTGAGGATATTGTAAATTACCCAACAGAATTCTTAAATTCTTTAGAAGTATCAGGACTACCTCAGCATGTACTCTCTCGCAAAACTGGAGCACCAATTATTTGCCTTAGAAATCTCAATCCACCAATGCTATGCAATGACACACGCTTAGTAGTTAAAAGTCTTCATACATTTTTTATTGGAGGCTCAAATTGTTATTGGTCAAGGAACTGAACAAAATGTAATTATACCATGCACACCAATAATTCCCTCGGATGTTCCTTTTAAATTTAAACATATACAGTTTCCAGTTAAATTAAGTTTTGCTATGACTATAAACAAGTCTCAGGGGAAAACTCTGAAATTTGTAGGTTTGGATCTTGGAAATCCATGCTTTTCACATGAGCAATTGTATGTTGGGGCTTCACGTGAGAGAAGAATTGAAAATTTGTTTGCACTTTGCCAAGAAGGGAAAATAGTTAATGTAGTTTACAAAGAAGTCATTCAAAATGTAAATTTAATCCTAGCTGCTTAATTCCTTCCTTCGTTCTTAAGGTCTTCCATTTTATTAACAGTTTTAATTTTATTAAAAATGAAAATTGCTAGCATGAACATTGTTTTTTCTTTTCTCTTCCATGAAATTTGCATTGATTGACAATACATATATTTTCAATAAAATTGAAAACGTTTTTTTGTACTTTTTCATTTGTCATGTTCTCCTTAGTTTTCAAATATACCAAAAAGTATGGATATTTAAATATAGATCCTTTGTGTGCTTGATATAATTGTATCCTTTGCATCCTTGATATAATCCTTTGTTACCTAAGCTAAATATTTTTCAGGTTTCACTGATTGGATATGTTTTGGACCCCCTATTTTTTTCAAAATCAATACTTACTTTTTAACATTTTTATTAATATAAGATTATTATGGTATGGATTGAGGATATAGTTGTTCCTATTTGCAGGTAATGGAAGTTATTGTTTTTATTTTTAGTAAAATATATATTCAATATTTCATTTATTATTTTTAAATGCAAATTTTTTTTGTAATTGAAATAAGTGTTTAATAATAAATTAATTATTGATAAATACTTAATTATATTAAGTATTAATATTATGTTATTTAATATTTTAAAACTGTAAAAACAAACCGCTAAATGTTATCTAATTACTAATAATAGCTCAACGAACAAATACATGAACTATTTAGAATCAATATTTTTTATATGAAAAAGTATGATGACGGTACATATTGTAACCACTCAGTAAACGTATGATTAATAAAGCACTTCGAGACTGAGGAAATAGAGCAGATCAAATTCTAATAGCAATGTATTGTAAAATAAAAGAAAGAAAGTTATAGTACTTTATTAAAAGTTAAATCTATTAAATTAAAAATAATGTTGAACACTGTGGTTTATATAAAATTGACCATTTTCCTCTTTCAAAGGATTTGATATAAGCAAAGCCCGGGCAACGTCGGGTATTTTGCTAGTTGTACGTATGCGGCATCTTCAGAAAATTTAAGAACTCATTTATCATAATGTCGTGTTCTCACCGCCTGATCATGGGCAGCTATTTCAACTGCTTCCGACTCTGTCGTCATTTTTTACCTTTTAAGCTTCCTAAATGTTTGATCTTTATTGATATTCTCATTATCCATT